>JAVJIF010008921.1:0-69343 GCA_038442645.1 Agave tequilana | reverse complement strand
GGCTCGACACCGCGTCTCAACCTCAAGGCGCGTGGGCTCGACACCCGCGTCCTCAACCTCAGGGCGCGAGGGGGTCCGACACCCGCGTCTCGGTTATAACCGCGCCCTGGTTATGGGGCCAATCACCGCGCCCACATAGCGGGGAAGTTAGCCCCTCATTGTGGAGCATTTTTTAGGGGGCACGTTCATCCCTGAAACCTCTATAAATAGCCCCCCGCTATGAGGAATGGGGGGACACGACACAGAAACAAGAGATAGATAACAGACTACATACAGGCAGACAGAGAGAGAAGCAAGAGAGAGCTCAACTCTTCAGCAAGCTTGCTGCGTACAAGTTGCTCTTTGCCTACCTTCTCTTTGAGAGTTTTGATAGACAGAGCTGTGCTACTCCTCCTACCAGCCGAAGAGAAGATCCCAAAGGTCTGTACGGTCACCCGGGTCAACGGAGAATAAGATTCACTCTCCATCGCCACTTGAAGAACCCAGCCTTAAACAAAGGGAGGATTCAAGACTCAATATCCTCCCTCCCTTGTAACCGGAATACTAGTCCGTTGTAATTTTTCAATTTCATTCAAGGAAATCTTACTTCGAGCTCGTACCTTCTCCGTGTGCGTACAGCTACCATGGTCAATGTCCATCAACTTCGACTTCAACTTCCTTAGCAGTGTGTCCTTGCTCGCATCATTTACTGTGACCGTAATCGTAATGCTATAAATAAATTTATTTTTTATAAGTTATTCGTACTGCGACCATTGTCGCATTATAAGAAGTCGATACAACCACCCTGGTTATGAATGCGACCTTGGTCGCAATACGGATTCTCAATTCATTATTTGTATTTAAAATCACTGCGACCTGGGTCGCTGTCTCTCTTACAAGTACAGAATCGAAAATAGGCAATCTGAATACAGTTTATAATATATGAATAAAATATAGATAAATTACATTAATTATCCAACAAACCTACTTTACAAATTGCATACATTTATAATACAAAAAATTAATATGAATGAACTAACAATATTGAAATAAAAATTTTGGTGAAATTTCAATCTTCAAATACCATCCTTCGATTGTTTCTGTTTCTTCATCCCAATTTTCTCTTTATCTGTGAGTAATATGTATGCAATCTCGCTTCTCAGTCTCTGTACATCGACCGCCATCATAGCATCAACTGTTGGGAGAGCACAAAATACTATATATTTTTAATGTACTTGCATGCATATACAACGCAACCAACACTGAAATTGTACATGAAAAAAATATGTGAGATTAAATTTTTATAGTAAATCAGCAAGACAAAATCTTATATAAACGTCATAGGAAATATATACCTGTTTTCCTATTGGGACATCTTGCATATTTTATATAGATTTTTTTCAATCTTTTATTGAAATCAATTTCAAAAATCTGTAATAATCTTTCTTTCTGCATTGTCAATAGGAAAAAAAGATTTAATATTAATGTAATTAAATGCAAAAATTCATGAATTGCAAGATGAAATTTAACTCATCATTGTTCTGGCATCTGTTTGATACAATCTTAATATATTATTGATTTATTTACTGTAACCAAAGAGTTATAAAAAATTTACTCTTGTGTATGTCAATCAAATACTAATAAGGTCCAGTAAAATTCAGCTTTCTGGGCACTGTACTTGTGATTGATCGAAAAGAACATGTAAGGAACATCTCTTGTCCAGCTTCTCAATAATTTCTTGATGAAAAAAATCTTTCAGATCTCTATTTTTAGATATAACACTATGCTGTCAAAATCAAAACAATTTAAACATATAAAAATTTAGTAATAAAATCAATAAAAATATCAGAGATTATATGAAAATCAAACTGCGACCAAGCTCGTAGTCCTCTTTTCTAACAAAATTATGTGGACCGCGAACTGAGTTGCAGTCGCCTATTAAGCATGAAAATGATGCTTACTACTGTTGACTGCGACTTTGGTCGCAGTGGCTTATTAAGCCTAATAATTGAAGCTGATTAATGTTGAATGCGACCCGGGTCGCAGCCAATATATTCAGGAATAATAACAACGTTGCGACTTTGGTCGCAGTTAATTTTTTGACTGAATAAAACTGCGACCAGGATAGCACTAAAAATATACTTCTTTAAAGATTCACTGCGACCTGAGTCTCAGTCAACTCATTAGACCTTATCAATAATAAATGTGACTAGATGATTTTTAACCATTAAACTTATAAAGTACTATATTATATAAATAATTGATGTTTGAATTAAATATAAAGGAGAAAAATAGATGTTTATCTAAGTTTCGTTTCAAAAGAATATACTTTTTAATCCACCTTTTTTCTCTCGATGCTTCATGTAAAAATGAATGATATTAGCATCTAAATTTTTACTGAACATCAGGTCCTCTATGTCATTTTTGACAACTATTATTCCGTTATCAGGATCCTGATATACAATAACACTACAAAAAAAAAAGAGTTAATAATAAATTGTCATAATATAAATAACTTATTTGTAATGTAAATTGAAATAAAATGGAAAAAATTACGCAGAAGTGGCTTTGTCCAAAACAACGAAAATAGTTCAAAATAAACGTTATTTTTGGGTCCAACTTAAAACAGTTCAAATCCCATGCTCCGACATTCAAATGCAAGATCCACTCCGTTGAAGTTGATTTACATTATTTAAAGTTTCTAAATCAAATCATGCCATTTGGATACTTTTTGCTTATCCATCAAGTGGGCGCAAAATGGATGATCACTTTATCATCAGTTTTTCTATTTTAATATTATTTCACATTACTAACCAAACACCGAAAATAGAATATACGTTTTTCACTTCTACTTTCCAACTACGAATCAAACGCGAGAAAGATACATATAAATTCTTATTTTTTCAAAGAGAAAAAAAAAACTACTTTCTAGCTCCTCACTTCCTTGAATCCACACAGCCCGAGAAAATGTGGGTGCCACGATTTTGGTGATTAGTGTTTGAAATCGTTTTTTACTTTTTTTTGGTATGCACGAGGCATGAGGAGGGCAAGCAAAATTTAGGAACAGTTGCAAGTAATGGGCCGTTTGGCAGAGTGTCATGAAGCTGGTCTCTCATTTTGGAGCCCATCTAAAACACAATTTTTTTTGTTTTGTTTTTTCTTTGTTTTTTTTTTTTGTTTTTTCCTCCCAAGAATCTAGCACTTCTCTTTTGATGTTTAATGGAACCAAAAGGATTTTAAGACTCTCTATGTGTGAAGAATTTCATATTCGTGTAGTACTTATCCACTAACATACCAAATACTAAAGTGACTGAACTCGCTTGCATGTCATCAGTATCGAGGTTTAACTCTCACTTTCTTTGAGTGTTGAGTATACCGACAGGTAAGCTCTTCGGTGAATATGAAAAGTGCCACTTGTGTGAATGAAGGGAAATCGGCAGAATTTTTTTTTTCCTTTCTTTTTAATAAAAGTGTACAATATAATAAGTACATTTGCTCTTAATCTTTCATGCATAAGTTCCATGACTGAATTTTGTTTGGTCTTAAAATCATGTATTTTTTTTTGGAAGGAAAGACGGGAATACTGACCACTATACTACGACGACTTTGTTTCAAAAATCATATTATTGATCTATACAAAATGCTTTCTAGATCGATCAAGTTCTCATGGATTTTATGTGTTTGTCATGACAAATTTGGTAGTTTATTCCATAGGAGAGAAGGTTTGAATAGAAAGAGCTCCTTCAACTTGAATTTTTTAATAATAAAAATAATAATAACAGATTGAATTTGGATAAATAACAAAAAGACCAAGTGTTCATGGAGGCCCAATTATGGCCCAGGCTGTGGGCTTGGTTATTAGGCCAAGATTTGGACTGGGTTACTGGTTGGGCTGACAAGGCTGCTGCACTATAAAAAAGGATTAAGAAGATAATAAAAATTAAAATAGAGGAGCCACTGCTATTGACTGCGATCAGGTGGGTGGGGTCTTTATTTTTATTGGTTTTATTATGCAAATACCAAAAGTATGTATGATTTTGGATTTGAAAATTTGAAGTTTATAGTTTGCTGCAGGTGGGAGGAAAATGTTAGGGAGGAAAATGTTAAGTGAGAAATGAGAAGGAAAATGTAGTGAAATGATAGGAAATTGAAATTTGTGCAAGTAAGTTTTCTTGCGTTTTGTTGTTGTAACGTGAAAGTGTAAACAGAAAATTATATTATATTTTTCGGTATTTGGCTAGTAATATAGATGCGGAAGTGAAAAATTGACCACAAAATTGACTGTAAAATAATATTAAAATAAATATTAATTATGATTTTTTTTATTATAACTAATGTGTAAGTGAAATTTACATGCTCACAAAATTAACTGTTTGAGTTATAACTTATTACAAATGAGATTTATATGATCACAAAATTATCACAGCTCCTTACAAGTGAAAAATAATAGTGTAAAATAGAAGTGTATAAGAGAAAAATAGAGAGAGAACACCGAGAGTGAGAAATGAGTTTTTCACTTTTATTTTTCTTACTTCCTCCTTAAATCAAACACGCCCCCTCCCTGCAAACTAATAAATGTCCATCTTAAGTGTCAAAAAATATAAGATCAAAAAGGGTGAAGGGTTTGCCACTTTTATTTCTTTAATATCCATCTCAGCTGCCTTCGAAGAAAAGCAGTAGGTGTAATAGAAAATAACTCGAAAAAATATGTGTAAGGTTTAGATGAGCAATCACACTATTAGTCTTTTCTAAAAACAAAAAACTCACTCTCTTTTCATTTCTCAAAAAGCAAAGGAAAAAAAAAAAAAAAAAAACACAATCACCCCTTCAGCCATCTGCTTAGTGTGTGGCCCAGGCTTCTTTCATGTTCAAAGTCTCTCGAGGCTGATGAACCAGAACCAAAGAGAAGGAGTTCAGAATTCTTTCAGTCCAAAGTTGGAGACTGAAAAACAGCAGAGAGAAAGAAAAAGAAAATAGATAAAATCAAAAGGCGCAGTCAACAGTTAGTAATTATTTAAATACTTACTAGATTTTCTTTTTTCCTCCCCTTTAAATGAACAGATTTTATTGACGCATTGAGATGTTGGAGGCAACTAAAAGTTTGAGGTAAAATTATGATTTTACAATTTTTTTATCTTTTTAGTATTATAAATGTTTTATATTATTAGTTTCTAGTATGCACCTACACTTATCTACATAGTGCCCCGTCTGAAAGAATGTCTAATCGGTTCAAAATCTGTCTATTTTTGGAAATCGAGGTGTAAGGTTATAATGGCCATCTTCTCTTTTCTTTGTGCTCATGAGCTACTCTAATGTTTATCTGTGTATAAATATGTAAATAATTTGAAATATATAATAATTGTAAGTGAAATATGCGTATCCACCTGGTTAAGAGTTAAGACAAGGGAAAGAAAGGAGTGATTTGGTAGTTGAGATTGTCGGCTTGGATTGTTTTCTAATTTTAACGCAAATGAGAAGATCAAAATTCAAAAAAGTTGGAGTAAGCTGTGGAGAGTCCAGGTTCAAGTCCCCGCCGTTTAAAAAGAAAAAATTAGAATAAGCTGCTGCATCACACTGTTTTGGCTGTCTTCTCTATGGTTCATACATCTCTGCTACCAAAATCTCTTCTCGTGTCTGGTCAATCAGAAAATTTACCCTCCCAACTAGCAAACAACTTTGCAATTTTGGTGGACTGCTTCTGCTCGGATATGTCAAAAGATATGAATTAAATCGCTTGCTCTGCCTCAAACTCTTGATAAGGGTTTATAGTGAGAATTATCTAGTGTCTTTCAGCCTCAATCTTTTGGTGTCATTAGCCAACACATATAACAATTTCATTTCAGGAAATAAAGTCTCCTATGTTTGTAGCATATTTCCGCTATAAATATTTGACCTTGTAGAATTTGTGCACTATTAATCAAAATGTATAACTCTTGCCGAAAATACAACAAAAGTCCCTATTTTCTCGTATGACAAATTAACTTCTTTTCTTGAAACTCCTACAGTGAATATTGTTCATCTGGATTTGATTCGCTGGAAGCTATCTTGTTCGATATTTATGAAAATCTATGTGACTTGGCTCGTGTTCATGTCTCTTTCTTTGGGGAAATGAGTTTAGAGGTTCGAACCTTCAACTATGTTTAAACCTTTAAATTGTTTATACAATTTTATGCTCTCCTTAGAAGAAGCTGGTTAATCCGAATTACTATTTGCAACAATGATTATAAATGCTAACAGATGAGTTACAACAATGGAGTCCCTATGACAGTAGAATTTTTCACGCACAACGTTAGTGGCAAGAGCATTGAAGACATTGTTAGGTTCCTTTTCCTCGACTGAGATGAGGATGGGCGGATGAAATGGATGGAGAAAGAGGAAATCACTTTCCGAATGTAAAAAATTAACCAATTCTGATAACATTTTCATGTATATATAATTTTTCTTTTGAAATTGAGACACTTTGATTTTGAGAAATTGAAACATGCGGGCAGCAGACTCACAAATGAGCAGTTGAAGCCATGCATAGGCTTTTGGAGCTCTACATATAAATTGATGATTTTGGCTTAAAACGTGTGGTGGGCCAATACTAGAAAGATCAATGCTAAATTTATGATCTCGAAGTTGGATCTAGACAATTTCTTTCAGTTCCTGGTGATCAGAGATGAACGTGAGTATCCAGATCCTCATATGAAGGCTCCGATCTCCTGAAGGATTTCTCAGAAAAAGTATTAGAGAGAGAGAGTCAGAGGAGAAATCTTGAGGTTTTTAGAGATTTATTGTATTGCTTATAATACTTTAAATTGATAAAATTATATTATAACCTCAAATATTTTCTAGGACTAGTAATAACAATTAAATACTAGGGCTTTTATTTGTCATTGACATTTGTTTTAATTTTTTTTTTCTTTCTTTTTTTCCCGGCTGTGTAATGATTCATCATGTGCGCATTCACGTTGTGTCGGTGCGGCCCAGCGCAGACACACAAAGGAGCAGGCAATGACAAATAGAACAAGAGAATTTTAGAGACTTGTCTCATACAACATTAAACAGTAGAACAAACTGAATTGTGTATGTTATTGACTAGGGAACTGCTTGTATATATAGCCATTATAATTACATAACAAAAAAACTCTTACTCTTAATATAATTAGTATTACATAATCCCATTTTCAATATGAACAGTAAAAAACGAATCTTAAATCCTATATAGTGCCTGCTATATAACAAACCCGAATGCATGTCACAAATAATCAACTAAACTTTCATGTACAGTTCTTAATTAGTTCTTCACTAATTAATTAAGCTTAGCTGCATAATCAACTAAACTTTCATGCACAATGCCAACATAATGAAGAAGACCCTTGATATCATTTTTCATGTATACTTTGGTCTCAACTGCTCAAAATGATACGGGAAATAGAGAGTTTTTGAATGAAAAGAGGAGAGAGTGTGTGTTGAGTATATTTATGGAGGGAGAATATGACTCTGTGGGTAATTAGACTAATATTGGAATTAAACCTATCACAACCTTATTGTAGAACTCTGTTGGTTCACAGAAATTAGTACGAAGTTAGGCCTCACAATGGAATTGGTTGGCCTCAAATTATAGCAATTTTGGTTTGCCTTCTCTTTGCTGCTCATGGTCAGAATTCAGACTAGTCATTTTCTTCCTTTTTTTTTTTTTTTTTTCTGAAATGTGCTCAAATTGATGCCTATGCGAACAAATTGACTAATTAAGTTTTCTTGTCAGCAAAAAAAGGTTATTAAGATTGGTATTTATAAGTGTTACAGCTGATTGTATATGATTCCAGTTAATGCGCTTGTAACATACTAACATATAGTTGTTGACATAACCTTGAGAGGAAAATTTTGAAGTCAAAACTTAATATTCTATTATTTTTTCAGCTGCACTATAATACGGAAGTTTGTGGGCATTGAGAAGTGCCATGCGGTTTCAGTAATGAGAATAAAATACTTTTTCATAGGAATTAATATTTTTACAAAAAGAGACACTTTTAATGAGCTCAATAAAGCAACTGAGTTAAATCCAAGAATCAATCATCGATCAGTCTATTCTGCACCACGCAACGAGAAAATATTTGAAGAGAAAAAGAGAAAAATATTAATGTTTTTTGGTTACAGATAGGATAAAGAGTAAAAATATTTAAATGTATTAAGTTCTATACTTGATGATATTCTCTACAGATCTAGTATAAAATAATAATAGATAGTAGCGAAATTCTAGGTCGAAAATATTTAGTTATTTATATTAGTTTCATTTTGCTCACTGAATTTTCTGGTCAACGTATACAGTGAGCCATTCAGCCGGTGGGCCCACTGGATTTCACCAGGGGCCAGCGGATGAACGGCTCACCGCGCGGTAACCAAAAACATGGTGACCAAAAAAAATTTCTATTTATATAGTATTAAAGTGCAAAAACGAAAAAAATTGGAGGTATTTTAGTGCAACTTAACTTTGAAGATAAAATTATACGTTATATATATACATATATATATATATATATACATATATATATATATATATATATATATGAAATAACTGCCTATGATTCTCAAGACTCGTAACAAAATGTTGGACATGGATTTTAGTCCTAACAGTCTGTTCCCTGCAAGTTGAATATTTATACAACTGCGGAGAGCCAACTTGACAGAAATGAGTCAGTCAATAAGCTCTTGCTTCTTGTTGCCTACTACGTGCAATTAGAACTACACAATCCACCTTCTCGGGGTAAACTAATTTGTCTTTTTTTTTTTTTCCGCTCGTAGAAGACCCGACGTTCGTAACAAAAGGAAAAACAAAAATGAAGCTCAAGTTACCCCAGGGGCAATGCCAAGCTCTTCAAGAACTGCCATGTCATTTTCAGAGAGCTCAATATAAGTTGACGTCGAGGTGATAGAGCGAGGAGAGCAATGAAAAGCTGTTTAGAGGAGGTGCTTTCTTCTTCTTCTTCTTCGAGAGCTTGATTCCTTTAGCAGCATGATTCATAATTGTGGCCCATTAGCACTTCAACGGGTCCACAACCTCCTTGCATTTATTCTTTAGCAACTGTTTGATTGGGATGTCATCGACGATATCACATTCTGTCTGAGGAGAATTGCTGATATTGCCGAGAGATGCACAAGCGCGAGTAATCAGGGAGAAGCAAATGAATATTGTTTTAAGGCTTCAGACGTATCAACCTCTCTTGATGGAGCAACAAATGGTCATCGGAGGAGCTCATTGGTGACCGCATCAGCTCTAGCAGGTTGCTGGAGAGCTAGAGAATTTTCGCTTGCCAAAGACCAATCAGAACAATGGGCTTTAGCCTGAGCAAGTGGGCCGCGAAGCCCATTCTCCAAACTACCCAAGTTCGGATATTTAAAGTGGAATTTGTCCACTTTTAAACTGATCGACTACATTTGTATTGAAGCAATCTATGTCATAATACTTAATTGTCAATGTCTATCTTTATATAAAACTAACTACCTTTATAGTTAACTGCTTGCTTTTATATCAATACTAACCACCTTTGTGTTAGAAACATCTACACCAATATGCTATTTTGACCAATTCTTGTTCAAGTCCCAAAAAATTTGTTCAAGAGAGAAGAAGATCAATTTAGGGTCGAACCAATAACCTGATTGTGTAGTTATTCTGGATGCAAATAGAAAGCCTTCAGTCATACTAGAAGCTGATCGATTGTAAATACCTACCGGTTTAGTTCATGTGTGAGAGCTACACACATATTATAAGAGGGTCAATCTCGCGTTGACACGTGAATAAGATTCGGGTTTCAGAGCTACAAAGCTTTAAAGCTTTTGAACCCATTCTTACATCCTATCCACATGTGAACACGGAAATTATCCTCTTATAACATGTCTTACACACATGAACCGAACCGAACCGAAGTTAATACCTATTGCATCCTTAATTGATTCTAAGATTCCGTTATCAAATAAACTAATTATGATTGACCTTTATGCTAGCTCTTGGAGTATTTGAGGTAAGTACTTTCAGGAGATATAGTTGATTTCTCACTGAGCAAATTAAGAAAATATTCCATTTAAACTTGCAGGCCCACAAAAAATGAGTATAAAGTGTGAATGCTCAAGGGAAAACGTTATAGGAACAACTAATTAATTATGTACCCAAACCAGCTACATATTTCACGGTTCATATGACGAGAATCTAAAGAATGCAATCAAAAGTTTAAACACACAAACTAACAAATCAACCTTAAAGTTTTATACACTGCACTGTACAACAAATCTGAATGCATGTCACAAATAATCAACCAAACTTCTATGTGCAGTCCTTAATTAGCTTCTTCACTAATTAAGCGTAGCTGCACATCCCGTACTTGCAGAAGCTTCCCTTCTTGCACCTGTTCTTGCATCCCCGCAGTTCTTCGTGTCATACATCACATTCACACAGTTTCCACCGCAACAAGCCACCCCGTACCTGCACCTCCTCCCACACTGGCCGCAGTTGAGGTTGTCGATCATCACGTTCACGCAGTGCTTCCTGCAGCAGTCCGGCCCCGGGATCCCCTTCGCACGGCAAGCCCTAGGGAACTTGTCACAGGTCATGGATGCTCTAGGGTTGTAATGGCCAAGCAAATGGCTGGTACTCCTAAAAGATGATAGTTCATCTTCATTAGTATTTGCAAGGCATGAGGGGGGCCAAAGCCATGCACAGCGCCAACATCATGAAGAAAAGTACTCTTGACATCATTTTGGAGCTTAAAATTCCAAGAGAGGCTAGAGAGAGTTTTTTGAGGGAGAGAGATGAGGATTTGAGTATTTATAGGAGGGTAAAGGGAGAGAGTTGACCATGTGAATAATAGTGGAATTGAACCTATCCACTGCTTATTCAAGGAAATAACGAAGTTAGGCCTCACAATAAATGAAACTCTGGTTTCCCTACTGTCTGCGCATGATTCAGGTCCAAGGTCAAACTAAGTTTGCTGCAAATACTGTCAAACAAGTATGCTGCAAATATTGATCGAGTAACCTATTAAAAGAAAGTTCGTTAAATTCTGGTAATATTTGCAGCACTTTTGATGATCATGTGGTATAATTCTTTGTGGTGCACTTGTAACTTATATTAGTTGTTGACACTGATCATTATGTAGAAGTCAAACTTACCTTTAAACACAACATAATCACTATATTATACGCGCCTGCTTTTGGGACACTTACCCAAACGCAGCTGGCAAATTGTGCCAACATCTTATTTTATGAACTGGTTATATTACATGCTTTTTGTACATAATAGAAAGGACCCCAAGCTTCGCGTGTAGCAAGCTTATAGATGAAATCCGGTGGCTCTGACATCATTTGCCCGGTGACTTCATCGGACTCCTGATTTTTGGATCGTAGATCTTATTTTAATTTTTTGTTACAGGTGTAACCTGTTTTTGTATCATGGTAGTTCCGAAGTTATCAATCTGTCATTTTTTTAAATTGCTGTATCTTTGTATTTTATGTTCTTTCAGCACCTGCGTGTGCATGTTTCTATCTAGGAGGACTTTCACTGTATGAATGTTTTCATTAAAAACTTTTTAATGAAGCGCAAGAGACCCCTGTAGGTTCACTGTTTATTCTAAAAAAAAAGTATGGATGAAAACCCCAAAAATGAACGGAAAAAAAACCAGACACCAAGCTATAACCCACGTTGAATAACTGCGAGGAATATCCTGATTCTTACTGGAACCAAACTTTGGGCACCAATATGTCAAAATTACCTAAACCAACATAGAGCATTCAACCCAACAACACCAAAGCAGCAGCGAAGGTGTAGTAGTCGGTTTCTGACCCCCTCGAGATCACGATACGTGTCCATCCAGTCCTTTGACGATCGCGTGACACGTAGCCATATCCAGAATCTCTAAAGAAGAATCTTAATCCTATTCAAACTCTGAGCAGTTCAAGTGGTTAGAAGAGTAGAGATAGAGTCGGTTACGAGTACCCCTATTTTCAAGCCAAATCCTCATTTGAACCTGATAGTTACAGTCCGGGAGTGGATCAATCATATCTATAAATGGACGTAGACCCCTAGATAAAGGCGAATGTTGCTATACCAAATCAAATCAAGACGTTCAGCTCCAACCACTTTCAAGATAAGCAATTAAGATCAGGTAAATATTTGGATAGAATAGGACTCAGTAATCTTATCTAAAGAACACCCACTAGTATAAATAGTAGACCCCCTCTAATGAGAAGGGGGACGATCAATCAACCCCATAAATCCTAACCTATGAGATTGGGCAACCATCATTGTAATCTTCTCTGAATTACAGTGGAACCCTCTCTCTTTCTTCATGATTTTTCGCTTACGGGTTTTCACGTAAATCTGTGCGTTTGCTATGATTTGATCTCTAGATACATTCATCAATATCTACAATTTGGTGTGTGGATAACTCCCGTGAGAATTACCCACTGCAGAAGGAAAACGGTTCAACTGTTAGGCAACCCATTTACTCCGTAACGCCCATCCAACTTTAATTGCAGATGTGATGGGAGCCCTACTTCCAATAGATGTCCCATACCTTTTTAAGGTTATATTTGGCAAATGAAATAAGGAATTAGGAATTGGTGCCTTGGGAGAAGAGAATTAGGAAGGAGTTAAGAATTAGATTTTTTTTTTTTTTTTTTAGTTATTTGGCTGGAGCTAGAATTAGCGAAAGTTAGAAAATGAGATACAGAAAAACTAAGAGAAATGCTAATTACAACTTTTTGGGGAATTGATAACCCTTGAATCGAGTGGATTTCAAGATGATTTTAAAGATGGTTTTGGTTAATTTCACTTTTACCATAACTTGCTAACTCTTGTTAGTTTTTGATTGTTTGGTAAGAGTTAATCAGAATTAACTTAATTCTTGAGCCAACTCCATCTGCCAAACAAAGCCACCTTTCTTATTTGGTTCATGAAAAACCGAAGTAAGAAAAATGAAGTGGGCTCATAGATGAGGTTTGGAATCAGATGCAGCACTGTGAAGCAGGCATCATGAGAAAATTGGGTTTCTAAAAGTCTTTTTAGAGTTTGTTGATGCAAATCCAAACAAGCATGATTGCCTCTTCATGTACGAAGAGTAGCAATGAGCCACGCAAGCTTAGAATTTCTGTACCACATAGCTTAGGCATAGTTAAGAGCTTGATGAAAATCGTGATTGTGCCATGCTAACTACTATGGTATCATATGTGCAATGTTATGAGAGGATGAAGAAGATGAAGACTTTAAAAACAATGTAGGGAAAAAATACACTAATGGTACTCATAGTTTCTTTGTTTTGCAAAATGATTCCAAAGTTTATTACGAGCACTTTGGATGTTCAGGGTCTCTCTAAGAGCATTTTCAGCCCTGTGCTCAGGTAAAAGACACGGAAGGGCTTTTTCATAACAAATAAGGTCGCCCGAGCTTGAGTTCGGGCAACTCTTGACTGGGCCTCTGCCCTGACAATGTGGGGCCCACATTGAGGAGGTGTTTTTTGTAAATTTTTGTGAGCCCCATCATATTGCCCGAGCAAAATAGTCTGCAATAAGAAGGGAGTCGCTTCATGTGTGTGAGCCCACACTCAGATATTATAAGACGGCTAATCTTGTATTGACACGTGGATAAGATGTCGGGTTTAAAATAGATAAGCTTTAAATTCTTTAACTTCTTATAATATTATAAGAGGCTAATCCCAGGTGTCAACACCAGATTAGTTCTCTTATAATATGTGTGTGTGGCTCAAACACACGAACCAAACCGAGTAGAAGTGCTCTAATGGAACAAGGCTAACCGTGGCAACGGGGAGGTAAATTGACTAATTTGCCCTCCCTTAATTTTGAGTTAACTCCTATTAAAACCAGCAATAATTTTTCCTCACTCAGCCCTTTAATCATTCGCTTCAACTTAGCCTTTTCACCATCCGTCCTCCTCATCTCAATTTCAACAACTCATTCTAGCCGGCTTGGATTTCAAATTTGAAGTTTTCTTATCGTGCATTGATTTTTATTTCCCCATCAAGGAATTCATTTCTTCTCTCAAGCCCAGCAATGCTCAGCTCCAGCTCTTTCTTCTCATTCAATAGGGAATGAATCGCATCAAGAGTCCTCTTTGGGTACTCTACATCAAGCCACCCACACCCAGAATTTACAAGAATTTCTAGAGAACTTAAAAAAACACCTCTCATAGATCTTTTGTACTTGTTGTGAATCACCTCTCGCTAATTCCTTATTTACAATGAACCGTGACCTCATCTAGCCCTAACAACAAGAAAGATGACGAAAATGAGGAGGAAGACATGCCGGCAATCAAACACAAGAACAACCAAAAGGAAAAAAAATCAGTTAAATATCAATAGAAATAAGAAGAAAGAAAAGTGACGAGATTAGAGCTTGAATCTACACAAATACTCACTAGTTTTCTAGAGGCAGAAGATTCGAATCCAAGGAAAATGGACATGAATTTGTAATTCTAATCAACTACTCCAACCTATTCAAAGGAAGAAGATGAGGGTATTTTCGGCAGAATATAGTGTCACGATACAGGACTTCATTTTCTTCTTATTATAGCTTCTTTTCTCTATTATGATGGGGTTTCTTTCTCCACAATGGAGATTATCGATGTGAACCTACGAATCTTTCTCTAAAAAAAAGAATAATAATAACAACTTGTAATAATCTCATTTCATTATAATACGATTAGAAACATAACACATAGAATCATTGGCAACTAAGCCTACAAACCAAAATTCCAGAAACAACAAATTAAGCAATACAATGTCTTACATACTAATTCACACTTACAAATTTGAATGCTTATTTTTATGCCGGTCTCTACAAATTAATTAAATCTTGCACCTGTAGACCAAGAATTCTCTAAGCATAGTTGCACATCCCATACTTACAGAAGCTTCCCTTCTACACCTGTTCTTGCACCCCCCACAGTTCTTGGCATCATACATTATGTTCACACATTTACCTCCACAGCAAGCCTCCCCATACCTACACTTCCTTCCGCATTCGCCGCAGTTGATGTTGTCGGTCATCACGTTCACGCATTGCTTCCTGCAGCAGTCCGGCCCAGGGCTTCCCTTCGCTCGGCAAACCTAGGGAACTTGTTGCATGTCATGGAGGCCCTAGGGTTGTAATGGTTAACAAGTGACTCATACTCCTCAAAGAAGATAATTCATCCTTCATTAGTATGATTAGCCAAGGCATCATGAGTGGTGGCTAAAGCCACGGACAATGCCAACATAATGAAGAAGACCCTTGACACCATTTTCAAATATGACATCAAAGATGTAAAAATCTTGAGTGAGGAGAGAGAAGGATTTTTGTCTTGGGAGCTTATGATGCTAGCTAAGAGCTGATTAGGGTTTGTGGAGGGAGTAAGAGAAGTCTATGTGAGCATTTATAGAGGGAACGTGATGGTGGAAGTGAACCTGTCACCCGTTTTGAGACTATGAGAGAATTCAGTTCATTCAAGGAACAAAGAAGTTAGGCTTCCCAATGGCACAAGGAATTACAATCTTGATTCAGTCTCATGTAAATTTAGATTGATACAAAAGTCAATATAGTTTGTTATTTGATTTTTATGCATATGTATACAACGACTATTGTTGTTTATCAAAGAATTAAGTCTTTGATTTGGCATCTTCCACCCTTTTTCTCATATGTATATCTTCTGGAGATAATTTATACAGAGGAACTCTAAGCTTGAGGTAAGTTAACATGCCTACCAGCTGCCAGTAGAAATTAGAAAAGGTTGTGTACTATTTGTAGTGCGCCTGTAACTTATTACATTAGCTGTTGACATTTCCTAAAGTCAAACCTTTTACGTTTCTGGTTTTGGAATTCTTGTCCGAATTTACCAACAAATTGTGCCCAGTCTTGGTTTTTGAAATGAGTTTCATGCCTTTTTTACATGCAATGGACCTTATTTTTATTTAAGATTTATTTCCTTCTATTATGAAGAAAGACTTATGTGCTTGTATCGTAGCCTACACACATTGTCACATCCATCTCATGGATTGTAATAGTCTCCATACAACAATCTGTTAGTTACTAGGATCAATCTGACAACTAATCAATATCACCGATCTAATTAGGCAGGTCGGTGAATATCAGGTGGGAGGTTTTCCGTTCAATAGAACGTTCCTTAACTACAAAACCACCTTCCAATTACCTTCCTTGGTAAACACCAATTAGACTGGTATGAGTCAGTCTCAAATACTGAATATCAGTATAACCCTATATAAAGAAAATTAATTCACTTATACAGTACTTAGAGTGAGGTACGCTTATAGCGAATCTCCTTAAGACAATTATGTCCCCCGCTACGGTGCTAACGGGTTATACTGGACACTGGTCTCCCAAGATACAACACTCCTTCACGGTATTTGGATAGCACTACCAAATCACCGTACGGTCGAACTGTAGTTAACCAGTAACTTCACAAGATTATCAAAGCAGCAGGACCAAAATAAATTTCAGGGAGAATATTTGTCTTTACTTTGGTGTTTGGGAGAATATTTGTCTTTACTTTGGAGGAACACCCATAGAGAAAGAAGGAAGGTAGAATATTTCTTTAGAAGTCACAGATTCAGACAATTCTATTAAAGAATCTGTTGAATTTTTGAGCCTTCTTTCAGAAGGAATTTTCAGAATCTGTTGGAAGTTGCTTCAGAATCTGAGTTGCAGAATTCTCACTTCCTGTTAGAAGTCACTTTGAAACCGAGTTGCAGAATTCTCACTTCGGAATGCAGAAGAAGGAACTCGATTTCCTTTTCTGTGTTGCTAGTTTATTTCTATGTGTTTTGTTTGAGAGAAACGGAGCGCTATTTATAGAGCTCCGGGAGGGGTAAATTCGTCCGAACCAACCGAACGGTTGCAACGGTTCGTTTCAGACAAAAATCGCCCAACTGTTCGTGGCGATTTTCTGTCAGCCGTTGCGCTGGTTCGGTTCCGATCCGGATGGCGGAGCGGGTACGATCCGTTGTAACCCATACCCGCGAACCCGAAGTCAGGCCCGGCCGCGGCGGCGGCGCGCGGGAATGGTTTCCCCTAATCGTGCGCGAAAACTCCAAGTACCCAAAGGGCACACCCTTTATTCCCATTTTCTCTATTTAGACACTTCAAAATTCCATCCCATGGCCAATGTGGGACTAAATGCTTTTAGTTACTTTTAGTCCTCTTTTGGCTTTGAATTAGGCAAACTTTAATATCTCATTCATTCGAAGTCAGAATTGAACATGTGAATATATCACGTTCATCCCCAATGGAAGGACAACACACTCCAAACCATTATCCAATTGATTCTATTAACGGATCTCGCCGTAATTCAACTCAAAGATTCACATTTATTCTTCATATTTCCCAACACAATCTAGTCTTCACAGTTTCCTCCTTACATCATAGTTTCTACATTCATAGATCACAACGATCTCACAAACTGGCCTCTACAGGTTTCTCTCTGTTTTTTTTTTTTAGAAGAAGTGCTCAGTTAACCACCAGCCTGTACACACACCTTATTCACATGTTCACCCACAGGGATTCGAACTGGTTATCACCGATAAGCAAACCCTGTGATCTGACCAGCGGACCACTGGCGGAGGACTCTACAGACTTCTCTGCGTGTCATAAAATTGAGCCATCGATCTCCACGAAATAGAGTAGTCTACATACAATGACCTAACCACTATAAAGTCTTCAGTATGTCACGAAGTTGAGCTGTTGTACAATGTGCCTCTTAGTCGCGAGTCAATTTAACTTGCTCACTAGGGATGGAAAGATTTGAAATCCATAACTTCTGCAGGAAGAAATGTTTTACTACTTGAGCTATGATCGGTTGGTACATGTAATGAACCTTCTTCGTAAAAAAGTATAACACTCTTTGTATATTTTTAGAAGGGTGCATCTCAAGAGAAAAAGAAAAAAGAAAAAAGTTACCTAGTTCTTTAATTTGTAAAATCGTACATTGGTGATCTTTAGGCCATCTCCAACCCACGCTAAAAATAGCGTGGGTTGGCTTGCAAAGAAATGGCGTGGGGTCCAACCCCACGCCATTTCGTACCCGGCATTTTGCGGGTCTACAGTGCTGCGCCAGAATTGGCGCAGCACTGTAGCACCCGGCAAAATGCCGGGTGCCTTTTTTTTATTTTTTATTTTAGTTTAGTTTTAAATTTAGATTTTTTGTTTTATATTTTAGTTTTAGTTTTATTTTAGTTTTAGTTTTAAATTTAGATTTTAGTTTTAGTTTAGTTTAAATTTAGATTTTTTGTTTTAAATTTAGATTTTTTTTTTATTTTAGTTTAGTTTTAAATTTAAATTTAAATTTAGTTTACTGTAGCACCCAGCACTGAAAGTTAATTTAAATTTTAGTTTTTATATTTTGTATTTTATTTAGTTTTTATATTTTAATTTTTTAATTATTTGTTTTTAAATTTATAATTTTACTTTGTTTAATTCAATATTTTATAATTTTATATTTATTTAGTTCTTAATTTCATAAATAAAAATATTAATTAATTATTAAAGTTAAATATTAAATATTATATAAAATTATTAAAAAGTTAAATACATTTAAAATATTTTAATAGTATTACGCAATTTACTTAAATTATCATATAATATGTTGATAATTAAAATTTGATACAATAAAATAATAATAATAATAAAATATGTAGAGAATATCCATTGGAGTGAAAAATGGAGTGATGGTTGGAGAGGTTTTTTTGTTGAACCCTCCATTTTGGAGTGAAAGTACACTCCAAAATGGAGGGGGTGGTTGGAGATGCCCTTAAGGAATGACAAGCCGTACTGATAATAGACAGGGCCTACGGCGATCCTTAGCTCTGGTATGAGAATCTGAGCTCTTGTTTGACAGCAAGAGTTAAGTGGTGTAAAAACCAACTCTTTTCAAACAATCAAATGAAACAAGAGTAAATGAAGAGTTGAAAGTACAGGGCATTTTTTGGTTTTCTGAAAAAAATTATGCACTTTGCCTCCTAATTTGGCTCAACTCTTCCATCCATCAAAAATTCAAAAATTGGTGCAAGAGTTAGATTTAACTCTTTTATGAGTTGCTTTCTAGCTCTAATTTGTTAACTCTAGCAGAAAAGCACAACATTAAAGATTTTAAGGGTTTATATAAAATATGAAAGATTTGAGATGGTGTATTAAAGAAAGTTTTTTAAAGAAGTGTAATTAAAACAAGAACTATGCTAATCAGATTATACTTTTTAGACTAAAAATGAACTCAAGAAAGAGTGAATGTGGGGTGCCCTATTTTTAAAAAAGATATTGTGCAATGCCGCGGGGCGGGCGGGGGGGGGGGGGGGGGGGGGGGGGGGGGGTGGTGTTGTTAGGTATATGTATTATGCCTTGAGTCCAGCTGCAGTCCACTAAAAATAGTTTATTTAACATTATTCTTAAAATAAAAAAATATATTTGGGGATATATCAAAAATACTTATGCTGGGGTATGGGACTATTAGGTTTGAATCCTTAAAGAGATCTATGCCTAATATGGGTTCAATAAGAAATTGGATCTATTTCTTGGATCAGCATATACCTTAACTGGATTTGTAGCCCCCAAAGGAATTGAAAGGAGATTTGGACCTCCAACTGACGGTGAATGATCCCCTTTCAATTTCCCTTTTGTTTTTATTTTATTTTTTTCTTTGTTTGACTATCAAAATATACACACGTGCACGCGCACATGCCTTAACTCTGTAAACCATGTAGGATCCGAACCAAAAATTTAGAGTGGATTCCAATCATATTATTGGTAATTAGACTCCATTGCCAACACTAAACAATACATTACATCAGAAATGTCAATTAGAGTCAGCTAGAGACTACTTTTCTATTTGGAGTCGCAATAAACATATATGGTATTGACACAAATTTGTGTAGAGTAAATAAAATTATTCATAATTTTACTTTTGCTCTTTACTGGGGCAATTGAATGACTGTAACTATATATGCCTATTGCCACAATTATGATGTCACCTTATAATAAGTCACAGTATTTAGTGAATCTGTGCTAATTAAAATGCAGAGGGTAATATAAATTAATTTTCATTAAAAACATTTAAATACACAAGACATAAACATAAATCCCAAAGTGATCATGACGTACCATAACAACAATAGACCTCAACGAATTTACCAATACAATGTCTTACATACTAATTCACACTGTAACGTAATTTGAATGCTTATTTTCATGCCTTCCTCTACAAATTAAATTTTCGCTTTACATGTTTTCTTTCAGATCAAAGAATTTCTCTAAGCATAGTTGCACATCCCATACTTGCAGAAGTTTCCCTCTTGCACCTGCTCTTGCATCCCCCACAGTTCTTGGCATCATACATTATGTTCACACACTTTCCACCACAGCAAGCCTCCCCATACCTGCACTTCCTCCCACACTGGCCGCAGTTGAGGTTGTCGATCATCACGTTCACGCACTGCTTTCTGCAGCAGTCCGGCCCAGGGCTTCCCTTCGCTCGGCAAACCCTAGGGAACTTGTTGCATGTCATGGTGGCTCTAGGGTTATACTGGTCAAGCAAATGGCTCATGCTCCTTAGAGATGATGTCGAGGTATCGAGCTTCTCATCTTCCTCATTAGTATTTGCTATGTCTTCATAAGTGGCCCAAGCCACCTGCATAAACAATGCAATGAAGAAGAAGGCTCTTAGCATCATTTTCATGTATGCTAGCAAAGGTATTTAGAATGTTGGATAAGGGTTTTTTTTGGAGGGAGTAAGAGAAATATGTCAGTATTTATAGAGGGCATGAAGCATAATGGGATTGGACCTATCATTCAAGGAACAAAGAAGTTAGGCCTTTCAATGAGATGACGGGTCAGTTCACAACATTAATCTTGATTCGGCTTCATGCAAATATTGCATTTGATGGACAAAGTCGAATAGTTTCTAACTTGGTACATATGCACATATGAACATTGACTTATTGTCACGTACCACAAAGTCTTTGATTTGGCATCTTCCACCACCTTGTCCTAATATATACCTTGGAGAGAGAATTTATGAGATGGAAATTTAAGCTTGAGCTACATGCACATGAGAATTTTAGTGAGACAAGAATTTGGCATGTGTCAGCAGAAGATTAGGTTCGGTGAGTACACGTTGGCGTATACATATACTTAGTGTTTGGATCATGTATACAAGTCAAATTGGTGGGGTTGTAAGTTGTAATTAACATGTAACCAGTTGTTGAAATTAGACTTTGAGTCAAATGTCTCTCCGCGTTATGATACTCTTGTTTAGGATGGGGGGTTTAAGCCTCTCGTCCAAACTTTAGCCTAACAGATGGAGGCTTGAAACCTCGAATGCCTCTTGAATCGTATTCACATGCGTATTGTATGCAACTGGAATGGGTATACATATACCTATATCTACATATAAATGCATACATATATAAAGTATATCAACATATATACATAGATATGTGCCCACATATATATACATAGATACATTATTTTTTTGGAAGGTAAATTTCGGGGTATCTCAGAGGCAGCTCGCTCTAATCAGGTAAATCTGTGCAGCGGGAAACAACCCCTTCAAACTAATTTCCAATACGTTCACGGAGCTATTTGAACTGGCAACCACTGGGGAGCAAACACGTCTTACCGATCGGCCATTCGCGCAGACACGCACGGCGCGCGTGCGCGCCGCGCGCGCACACACAGACACATACGAGATAGACTTGTGTCATTCCGGAAGGATTTCAGCCGTCCATTTTGTGCTTACTTGATGGATGGGCAAAAAATCTTCAAAATATATGATTTTTGATTTTTTTAGTTACTTGAAATAATGTAGATCAACTACTACATAGTGTATCTTGCATTCGAATGTCACAGGATTGTATTTGAGTGAGAAGGATTCGGCGTCAAATCCTTCAGTAATGACACAAGTCTCCCCCCCCCCCCAACACACACACACACATATGAGAAAATGTATATCAGCTGCCTTTTGACGAAATCCCATCAGATGGCGGCTGATTTATGGTGTATTCCCAATTTTTTTTTGATCCAACCATATAAATTGTAATTCATCCCCTAATATGTGTACTACAAAAAAATCACATGTTTTGGAGTCCGTTTGTTCATGTATATATTGATTCAAATTTAATGATTTTTCAACAATATGACTTTTGCAACCATTAGATACATGATCAAATGAACCCAAAACAACGTGATTTTTTGTAAATACACATATTAAGACATGAATTACAATTTGGTACAGTTGGATAAATATTTTAGGGGAAATTCCCTAAATCAGTTGAACTGTTCATCTGATCTACATACTTTATTTTAGCTACGAATAAAAAAATTACGCTATTCCGATTCTTTTTACCCATACAACAAGTGATTACAAAACACATGTTATATTCGTTGTAGACTAAAGATGTCATTTGATGCATGGGTAAAAGGGCTCAGAATCGCGTAAATTTTTATTGGTGCCCTAATTAGAGTATGTAGATTAAGATGAACGGTTCAGATCATTCACAGAATCGCTCCTATATGATTTTCTCATGAAGCTTATTTGAGAAAGTTTCTCATTTGAAGATTTTCTTACACACACACACACACACATTGTCTGTAACTATGGTCTAGTCTTCAGCTGGGCCTGGGACCTTCCATAAACACCAGCATAGTTGGTTTGAGGGATCTGACCATTAAGTTTTTTCGTAAGTTTTATATAGCCTTGCACGACAAATAGCCTATTTTCTCAGGGAAAAAATGCTTATATGGTACCATTGGCAGAAGGAGGGGGGCAGGGGGGTCACGTGACCCCTTACCCCACCCAACCACCCAAAAGGCTTTGGTTGTGTAATTTGTGCCCTCCAAGGCCGACAGTGTCACATTCTCAGTTTTCATTCTCTCTTGGGCCTGCGTGAATTTCACACCCACTTTTGCTCAAAATTTTAACTCAAATTTCACACCCACGCGCACCTTTCTCTTCGCGGGCTTACACTGAGTCCCAACCTGACGGCGGCGGGTCTTGACCTAATCTCTGTCGTAGAGAAACCATCCCCCTGGTCTTGAATCCTCGATTCTTCTCTGATTTTCACTCTCAGTTCTCAAACACCCTAAATCTCATCTCTATCTATTTCTCTCAAATCCCTAAATCTAAATCATCCCCTCTCTCTCTCAAATCTTAACTCACACTCAAGTCCTTAAACCCTAAATCGCCAAATCTCATATCCTTTCTCTCGCTCTCAATCACACTCTTAAATCCATAAAGTCCCTTTCTATAATACTAGAGCACTTGAGCAAAGAGGCAAGGACTTGGAGGCTTCCACTGTAAGCGGTGAGCGGAACTAGGCGGTCTCCACAGGACCATGGCTCACAGGCCCGCCCACCTCCTCATCGTTATTGTTGGTATGTTAAAATTGTTTATAATTTGGAGTACTCGTTGATTTTGTTTATCTTGCACTGTGATAAATTTTTAAAAATTTTAATGTTCATAATGACATAATTTATTTAATTAGTGATATAAAAAAAGAAAATCATTATGATTAAATTAGTTAATTAGTGATTAGTGTTTTGGGTAACTTGTGTATTGTATAGAAGTTGCATGTTGGATGTATATTATGAATATGATTATTTGGATGTTTACTAATAAAATACATATTTATTGCGACATCAAAATATGCAAAAATACTGACAATTGATTTTTTTTTGTTTGTATGTATCTGTTCTAAATGGGAATAAATATTATATTTATTTATTCAAGATGAAAAAGAAGTGTTATCTCGGGTTGAGTAATATGTAACTTGTAAGCTTTATCAATTTGCAAGTAACCGCCTATTTTTAATTTTAGGACTAGCTTTTAATATTTAGTTGAATTTCTTGTCTCTATGTTCAATTTTATATGTTGATTAAAATTTTAAAGAACCACGGGCAAATTTCTTACTGTAACAACCGTTTTTTTTGGCAATAGAATATCAATTGAGAGTTTTGAGTTTGAGACCTCGTCCTTTCTTTAGTCTCTTGAAATAGAACTATTATGTTATTTATCATTTACAATTTTGATATTTTTGAATGTTATTTTGTTAGGATTATGATGTGAACACATCGTGAAGGTGATTAATGTCGAATCTGGCAGTTTTCTTTTCTGAATCTGTTTTAAGTCCGAGTTAGATTCAAGTTTCATTTATTCTGATTGATGAAATTTGTTTAGGACTAGAAGAGTTCTTTGGTCAATAAATAACCCCTTAGGGGTGGCCTTCAATGTGTTACAAGAGAATCTGATGAATTGTAATTCCTAAGGGCATTAATTATCTAGGTGAGATATTCGTGAGAGAAGCTTAGTCATAAAGGTTTGTTGTTCTTGGTGACCATTAAGAAATTGAAATCTTCTCCGTGTGAGATGTAAGTAATTCTCACTGTACCCCCCAAAGTTTTAATAAAGTTTTTCTCCCTTCTCTCGGACGTACACACGATATCTGTTTGATTGGTGGAATCGCGTTATATTGTCTATTTACTTTTATTTACTTTGAAATATCTTCTTCTCTTTTTCACGTTGCCTTAGTAGATCTTGTAGTTTGTTTCTACTGCGCTGCCCTAGTCGATCCGGTTGGTGGCGTCTGTTCCCTCAAAATCACAACAATTGGTATCATGGCATACAGATTGTTTCCCAATAAGTATCAAAGCAAGGTTAATGTGAAGATGTCTGCGATCAAGTTCGATATTTAGAAGTTCGATGGCATCATCAATTTCAGCAGGTGGCAGATTAGGATGAACGTCATCCTTTCCCAGAGCGGGTTGAAAAAAAACACTACTCAGGAGGGAGAAAAAGTCTCAAGACATGAAGAATATAACTTGGCAGGAGTTGGATGAGAAAGCCTTGACGGCTATTCAACTTTACTTGACGGATGAAGTGTTAGATGAGTTTTCTACGGAGAAAACAACAACCTCGTTGTGGGAGCGACTTCAAAACCACTATATGAATAAGTTATTGGCGAATCAGTTGATTCTAAAGCAACGTCTCTTTCTTCTCTGCATACATGAAGGTACACCTATCAAGTCTCACATTGTAGAATTTTTCTCTATTATCAATGAATTAGATAAGATAGAGATTAAGATAGAAGATAAAGATCAAACACTTCTATTATTGTGTTCTTTACCTTCTTCATATAAGAGATTTAGGGAAACTATCTATGGAGGCAAGTCAATAATCAAGGTCAACGAGGTCAAGGAGCATCTACTTAACAAGGACAGAATTGATACCCATTTGTCAGGTGAGTCTCATCATGATGATTCCGGGCAAGTTCATTATTCAAGGGAGAAGAGTGATAATGAAATTTTCATGGGTAACTCAAAACAAGAATTTGACGTGCAACTATTGTCATAAGAAGGGGCACATTAGATCTGAGTATTGGCTTCGAAAGAACAGATGCTAATGTTACTGAAACGGTTAGAGGAGATGAAGAACAGTGTGACACTCTATCTGTTACAGACAGATTAGTTAGTAAAAGATAGATGGGTTATAAATTCTACATGTTTACAGCATACCAGTTCCAATAGGAAGATGTTCTCTTCATACACTTTGGTTCAAGGGAGAGAAGTCTTCATGGGGAATTCTTCCACTAGCAAGGTGATTGGTAAAGAAACAATCCAGTTTTGATCTCATGATGGATGCATCACCACTCTTCAAGACGTTCGTCATGTTCCCGAATCAAGGTACAATCTCATCTCTCTTGGAGCCCTATAAGAGGAAAGTTTCTGTTTCAGTTCGAAAGGTGATCTTATGAAAGTTTTCAAAGAGGCCCATGTGATGTCTCAAGCCGAACGTGTCAGTAATTTGTACATATTACGGAATTAGAAGATTATAGTTGGTGGATTGCAGTTATCCTCAGCTTCAAAAGCAGTGGTTGTGAAACAATAAGAGACTACGATGGTTTCGAACTCGGATGTTCAGTTGTACCCCGAAGAGAGATTGGGACTAGGCGCGCAACAAGATAGTCCAGATCGTTACTCTTATGGTGGAGCAAATTCTCATAAATATTGTATAAATCAAGGAGATCATTGGGTAATAACGTTTAGATTGGGCATGTACTTATTCGACCTAATCAAGTTGTGAACCCCATGAGGGGATTATGGAGAAGAGGGAATGAGATGAAGATGAAGTCAAGTTTGTTCAATTGCACGTGAATGCGAGCACATGAAACATGGTGGTTATTCTCAGACTTGGACATATTCAAATTAGGGGGGGAGATTATTAAGATTATGACGTAAATACGTCGTAAAGGTTGATTAATGTCGGATCTGTCAGTTTCCTTTTTTGGATCTATTTGAGTCCGAGTTGGATTCAAGTTTTCTTTATTTGATTGATGGAGTTTGTTTAGGACTAGGAGAGTTCTATGGTCTATAAATAACACCTCAGGGGTGGCCTTCAATGTATTCCAAGAGAATCCAATGAATTTGAAATTCTTAAGGGTGTAATTATTTAGGTGAGATATTCATGAGAAAACCTTAACCATAAGGGTTTACTGTTCTTAGCGACTATCAAGGTCTTGTAATCTTCTCAGCGTGAGGTATAAGTAGTTCATTGTACTTCCTCAAAGTTTTAATAAAGTTTCTCCTCCTTCTCCCTTGGACGTATATCTGTTTGATTAGTGGAACCATGTTATATGTTTGTTGGCTTTCTATCTACTTTAGAATATCTTTTCTTTCTTTTTCACGTTCCTTAGTATATCATGTGGTTTGTTTCAGTTGCACCGACCCAGTCGATCCAGTCGTGGGGAACGTCCTCCCCTGAATTCACAACAATTGGTATCAGAACATACAGATTATTTCACAACAATTTTGTGCCTCCTTTTTGTCTTTAAAATCCTGGCTACGCCACTGTAATGGTACTGGATATTGGTGATAGTGATGATTTTTATCCACCAACTTATTTGCATGTTACAGAGGCTGCTTGTGTGATGGCTATTTGCTTAAGAACCGACATGCAGGCATCAATCTCAATGAGCATGGAATAGTGCTCGTGCGTTCAGTGCTTGTAATAATAATAATAATTATTAATGTGTAACGCAAGTAAGAAAATTATTGTAATTCTATATTTATTTTATCTTTATAGATGAGAGGCTATCTCCATATAGAGTTAAGCTGTCAAGTCATCTATTTTCTTTAAATCTAAAATGATATGAGAAACATCCCTCTAAAATTATTTTCTCCGCCAAAATTTTTCTCAGGTGATCGTCATCTTCACGTAGTTCTCGAGCTTGTGCTGGGCAGCATTTATGTAGCACGTGCCTAACTCCGAGCTACCTTTCCGCTTTGCGCTTTACCAAAATTTTCTCTCTCATCAAAAGTTTCTCTCTTATTTGTCGCCATGACAATGTTTTCGATGGATTTGTCATAATCAATCAGTCTTCCACTATCGGTCGGCTCTTCTTCAACAGATTTATCACTGACTGTCTCTCGGTGCTCTTTTTCCCCGATCGACCTCATCTTCTTCTACTGATTGAGGATATCTCAAATTTCTTCTGACTAAGTTTAGGGGCCTCTCAAGGCCCGAATATCTCCTAGCCCCCGATTAGTTTATTTTTTCATCGATGGAATTAGCGCTATTTTCTTGTCCACCTAGCTTCAAGCAAAAGAGTCACTTTGTGGGTTTCTTTTAGAGTTCGCCATCTGTATTCTAAAGTGACTTACAGACTCAAACTCCGGCTTGTGATGCAAAAGAGAGTTAGGGTCAAGTTTCAGAAAGTTCTATATGGTTGATTCATCTCTCATCCTTTAGAAGATGTCCTCTATCATTCGACATCTTCTTCTCGTCATCCACTCTTCCAAACTCTTGACGTCATCCATCATGAGTTTGTAAGGAGATGTACAAGGTTTTACAAGTTCTATTCATCAGTTTTCGAAGAGCTCCATATGGATTGATATCGATTTCAGATTTTTCGGCAGATATTTTCCAGAATTTTTTTAAAATTTTATTTCTTTTTCAGGTAAACATTATACAATTTGATATATGTTATAGTTGTTTGACATAACTTTTTCAATTCCTCTTAGTGTCAGATTGTGCTCTATCTATGTTTCTATGTTTCATTACTTTCTTATTAATAAAATAATTTTTTTTGCTTTTTATGCAAAAACACCTCATTTGCATATGTTAGCTCAACACCGCCAGATCACACAGTGTGAACAAGCATCAAGTAAAACAAATTAAAAGAGAAGATAAAAGAAGGAGATGCAAATTAATGTGGTTGATACTCTGACCTACGTCCATGAGCGAACAAGAATGAGATAAACGTTATAACGGATTGTGAGATACAAATTTTTGATGAAAACACTCAAACCCTAATCTCAAATACATCCCAAATCTCACTCGAAACGATTGCCTTCTTCTCTCGACATAAAACCTATGTGTGAATACGCAAGAATATCTGAGTACCCAAGCCTCTGCTCCATAGATCTTCATAAAATTTCCTTCTCAAAAATTGCCTGTGCCTCGCGGGTCGAGTTGGGTCACAAATCAGATTCGGGTCATGAATTCAAGACACAAGTAACAACGCCATACCATGCATAATGTTCAATAACAGAACATATCCTTCGCTATTCAACAACAAAAGACTACAATTTCTAGCACCTTTCATGATTTAACAAAATATGAAAGTGACAGCTACCTTTCCAAAAATTTACTAACAAATATGATCAACCAAATGCAAGAAAACAAAGACTAGATAGCAAAAGCTCACTTAGCTACAAACTTCAGCAATGTGTGTCTAAGCGTAGCCACACATCCCAAACTGGCAGAAACTCCCCTTGCTGCACTTGTTCTTGCATCTGCCGCAGTTCTTCCGATCATACAAAACATTCACACATTTACCTCCGCAGCAAGCCTCCCCATACCTGCACTTCTTCCCACACTCGCCGCAGTTGAGATTGTCGGTCTTCACGTTCACGCACCGCTTTCTGCAACAGTCACGTCCGGGGCTCCCCTTCGCTCGGCAAACCCTAGGTAACTTGTCGCATGTCATCGGTGCTCTAGGGTCGTATCGGCCCAGCACATGGCTGAATCTCCGTAGAGATGATAGCTCATCTTCATTCTCTAGTTTATGATCAATAGTTGGTAAGCTATAAGAGCTAGCAAAAGCAACGGACAATGCCAACATGAAAATGGTTCTTCTCATCATCTTAATACTCTGAAGTAATTCTAGAGCAAAGATTTTGAAGTCTCGAGAGAAGAGAGAGTTTTGTTGAAGTGAGGAGAAAAGAGGTGCTATGTTCTTCTACTTGTAGAGAGTTGAGTTGACTATAAGAGTAGGGATGTAGATTTCAACATATTGTTATTATAAGGCCTTTGAAATGTTAAAATTATAGTCAAATGAGCGCAAAAAGTTAGGACTCTCAACTTGTTTCATATTCTTCTTGGCAAATTTGTGATCTACTTCATATTGTAATATATATCCATGTTGCCTCGTAGAAGTCAAATTTTTGGTGTTATTATTTTGCCCCACTTGCTTCTTGTCCGTCTTTGAATCTTGGCAATTTTTATTTGGCCTTGTTTATTTTGCAAGGCATTAGTGCGTACTTAAGATGTGTTCAAAATACGCACACACATGTACGTGTGTCATTTCAAAAGGATTGAGACCGGATCCTTTCCACTCAAATTCAAGCCTTCAACATCCGAGATTCACTCCGTTAAAGTTGATATATATTATTTCAAGTATCTCTAAACCAAAAATCAAGTTTTTTAAAACTTTTGCTTATCCATCAAGTAGGAAAAAAACGAACGGCCTAAATAGTGAGTTGGATAGTTTAACAGTGTAGAACATTTGAAACCTAACAAAAATTGGTTTGTAGGGGTTTTAAAATGTTTAGATCATAATGAAATGGCCGGATCGAGAATTTGTATGTCTAAAGATATAGATCTAACCAACTCACTACTTTCGACCGTTCATTTTGCGTCGCTTGATGGATGGACAAAAAATATTAAAATCATTTGATTTTTACTTTCTAGATACTTGAAATAATATAAATCAACTTCAACGGAGCAGATCTTGTGTCGGATGGTTGAATTTGAGTGGGAAGGATCCGGACTCAAACCCTTTGGAAGGACACAACGCTATATATATATATATATATATATAATATATATTTATATATATATATATATATATATATATATATATATATATATCAAAGAGAATAATGAATTGATTAAATTAACAGGCAAAAGTAACCCAGTGGATCTCGAACAGAATTTTGTTCCATTTGTTTGACATAAGTTGGCAGTTCACGTGTTTGTCTGATTAATATGGACATTTGCTTGTAGAATAATATTCTTCAATGTTAGCTCGTGATGGCATGTGTTTTGCATTGCTGCAGTATGTTACTAGGGTCTTTGCATATATACCCTTTTAAAAGTTAACTTCTTGCTTATAACGATCAAAAAAACTAATTGCATTTATACCCTTTAGCAGTGACAGAGTCAGGATTCCAAAGACCAGGGGTACAAAATATCCTCCTCTTCAAAATCAGGCTCAAATTCTGACTCCTCATTCTCATCGGCATTTGGTTTGAACAAGTGGCAGGCTCTGCCGAGCCATGTAGGCATAGTAGCGAGGTGATGAAAGAATTCAAGAAGGACGGAGATGCCAACGAGAAGCTCCCTCGAGTACAGAAATTCCACTACTCAGATATAGCTCCACCACTTGAATATAGAAACTCCATCACTCAGGCAAAGCTATACCACTTGCCTCTCTTGTACGCACACTACAAACCAACCCCACACGCAAGCTCTGCCCCTGCCCTTAAAGAAGACTAAAACTTGCATTACCCATGCCAATTCTCTTAAATTATTGTTTAATTCTATAGAATTATCATTTCTCATATAGCTGAGAAAGTGGTGACTTAGATTTTGCGGGAGAAACTTACATAATGATAATGGCTAAATACAATTTGTTGATTACAGTCAGATACACGATCTTGAAGTAGGTTGATCTAAATATGATAATTTCCTTAATATAAACATATCACCATAGTATGCTGCTTGTTGAAATATAAAATGCTTTCACTGTAACTTTAATTTTTTGATACAGTGACAAAGATTTTAAAATAATATCAGAGCAAACTAAATTCAAATTCCATCATACCTATTATGAATTGAAAAAGTATCGCTACGCAAAAAGTCCACTTACCGACCTTGAAAAAGGACAGCTGGCCGGAGAGGAAAAAGAAGAGGAAGAATTAGTGGAAAAATAAGATATTTTGATTAGGGGGGAAGTACCATTTGTAATGTAATTTACTCATTTGGAGGTCTTTTACATTTTAATTGAAGATGATATGTATTAAGTGCTAAATACGGTTATAAATAATATGATAACTATTAATAATACATGGTTAGTCAAACATTTAGAAATATCTCTCTCTCAGGGGAAAAAAAAACCTAGTCTTGGATCAAGTGGGTCAGGAGATGAGAAATCTAAATATAATTCTTATATTAATGAAGGCCCAGTGGAAATTGTTGTCTAATCACCAATCCTCTTGGATGAAAGCGGTTCTACACAACTACTATCGGCCATACAGACCATTGGACTTTCAGGATAAGCTTCCGAGGAGAGTGTTTCAATTCTTGCGTGGGGTTCTTAAAACTACAAATGCATTTAAATCGGATTAAGGATTTGTTGTGGATATGGGATCTCGGTGAAATTTTGGAACGATTTTTGGATAAGTGAGGTCCCACTTGCTCTTACTTTTCTCAACTTTTTTTGAGATTGCCGCTGATCAAGATGTTTGAGTTTAGCTCACAATTTTAAGACAATGATTGGGCAGTCTCCTTTCAGCATTCCTTTTCTCCAGTGTGACTACACACTACACATGTTGGCAGCGCTCATAGGCATACTTCGAGGACATATAGTTCAGAATTCTTCGGATCGAGTAATTTGGAAGGCAGATACAGTAGATAATTTCACAAAATCCCAATACGAGTCGTTACAGCCACTGAGTCTGCAAGACAAAGCCGCAAAATATATTTGAAAGGTGACTGCTCCTCTTAAAGTCAAGATCGCCACATGACTTGTACTGCATGATCAGTTACTCGTAGGCCTTTACTTACAAAGGTATTATATCATGCCGCCTACTCATTGTGTCTTCTGTGATAACCATTCAGAATTATCTTCTCACCTTTTTTCTCATTTTTTTAATCATGCCCATTTGCTGCGAGTGTTTGGGCCCCTATTGTGTCTAGATTGGCTCTCACTTTGGCCCACTACCTTTCGGGAAGTATGGGAGGACAGGCGAATCTTAAATATTCCTGATACGTATTGCTAGATCTGAGATTCTCGAGTCTAGCGGTTGTTCGGTCCATTTGGATCGAGCGTAATTCAAGGATCTTTAATCATAAGAGGTCTAATGTTGTAGTTGTTTCTCATCGGGCCATCTTCTTCTCCGAGTTTTGATACAATCACCTTGTGTAACCTTGTTTTCTTCTGTTGGTTTTGTTTCTGTTTGTATTTTTTAGTTTTGCTTTTTTCAAACCTACTTGGTGAGAGGCTTTTCCTCTCTACTTTGCTTTTTGTTAATTTTATTCTGACCGAACCTCTCTTGGTTCCATTTTCTTCTCAAAATGAAGGCAATGCTCAGTATATTGATATATAAGTAGCTTAATACGGAAAAAAAAAAAAAATCTAGAATACATACATAGAAGGTATCAATATCATTTCTCATTTCGAGAGGGATATTTAAGTGAGCCTCTTCTCTTCATCAATATGTGAGAAGAATCGTTAGTCCCACACAAAGTAAACAGAAAGATAGCCAAATATTTTAAAATGATCAAATCTAAGATTTTTTTTTTGGTAACATATAAATTTTAAAAATCTTTTATATTTTTATCAAATTAGTAGCCCACTACATAAAAACATGTATCAAAGTTGAAAGTGGGCCAAGTTTTATTTTTGGGTGACTGATTCTAAAAGTAAAGTGACTCATATTTGTGGATAGTGTTGCTATGCTAAAAGAGATTGATGAAAAAAATTTAATGAGCTTAGGGTTGAGGTTAGGAACATAAAATTAATACGAGATAGAAGTAAGCTAAGTGCGATATTTTTGTTTGGGATAAGTGAACACTAGCTCAAAGAAAAACTTGTTTTTTCTTGTAGTTTCATTTTAGCATGAAAGATACGAAGGAAAATATTAGAAGAGCATTGTAATAAATGATTGTACAATGCTTAATATTGGAAGAGCATTTGTAGTAAATGATTGCACAATCCTCTTTCGCTGTGATTAAACCCTTCCCTATTATCTTCTTTCATAGTATATGCCATCGCTAAGAGAAGATTTTTTCGAGAGAGAAACCCTAGTGATCATCATGGTACATTTCCGCATATTAATGTCCATTAGTAGATTATTGGATCTAGATAGATACAGAAACTGTTCACTTTTGTTAAAGTCTTGTACATATCCAATGTTCTCCTACTGAACTTTATGTTTCGCTTCATGGTAGGATATGTGTACCCGGTCTTCCTCTGTTTATTTCTAATTTAACTTGACAACATGAGTGATGATAAATAAACAAAATACCTAATGCTAAAAAGTTGCATAATCTACTTTGGGTATTTAAGATATAAGTCTCTAACAAATTTTATATTTTGATATTAGTATCTAATAAATTATTATTTGGATATTAGTCTCTAGCGATATGAGATTCACTTGTTAAAAGCCCCTAAAATTGTTATTTATTGTTAGGTGCATGAATCGACCTGGCAACTAATCAATATCATTGATCTAATTGACTAGGTCGGTGAATATCAGGTAGGAGATTTTCCGTTCAGTAGAACGTTCTTTAATTACAAAACCACCTTTCAATTACCTTCCTTGGTTAAAAACCAATTTGACTAGTATTAGACAGTCTCAATATACAATAATATTTATGAGCATAAATATTATTGTATATTGAGACTGGCTAATACTAGTCTAATTGGTTTTTAACCAAGGAAGGTAATTGTTCACTTATACAGTAATTAGAGTGACGTACGCATGCAGCGAATCTCCCTAAGACAATTATGTCTCCCGCTTTGGTGCTAACGGATTACTGGGCGCTGATCTCTGAAGATACAACACTTCTTCATGGTATTTGGATAGCACTAACCAAATCACCATACAGTCGAAACTTACTTAATTAGTACCTTCACAGGATTTCAATGCAGCAGGACGAAGACAAATTTCTGAGAGAATATTTGTCTTAACTTTGAAGGATTTCACTATAGAGAAAAGAGGGCGAGAATAATTAATGTCTTAGGAAGATAGAGATTCAGATAACAATTCTACTTAAGAATTTATTGAATTTTCTAAGCTTTCTTTTAGAACGAATCTTTTTTGGCTTCAGACTTTTCTTCAGAATCTGAATTTCAGTCTGAAACTCTTTTCAAAATTGAATTCTGCAGAGGGACAGAAGAATTGTTCAATGTGTGTTTCTAATCCACGGACAGGAGCGCTACCGTTGCAGGACAGAACCGTCCAGGGACAATTGCGATGGTTCCTCTGAACCGTGGCAACTGTTCCAGACAGGAACTGCTGCAGCGGTTCCTTCCAACTGTTACAGCACAGCACGAGGGTAGCAAATCGGGTCGGGTTGAGACCTGCTGTAGTACCAAACCCGTGTGGCTTGGTTCAAAAAGAACCGGGCCAGGTTGGACCCACGCCCACGCCCATGCTCGGACCCAGACTAGAGCCCGAGCTCTGGCTCCGGCGCTGGCGTCGGGCCGGGCGAGCAGCAGCGCAGCGGCGCGCGCGGCATGGTTTCCCGCCAATCGCGCGCGAAAACTCCAAGTACCCAAAGGGCACACCCTTTGTTCTCATATTTTTCTATTTATATACTTCAGTTGTCCATCACATATCCAATATGAGACTAAATACTTTTAACTACCTTTAGTCCCCTTTAGCTTTTGAATTAGGCAAACTTTAGACTTGAATATCTCATTCATTCTGAAATGGAATGAAACATGTAAATATATCATGTTCATCTGTAATGAAAGGAGAACACATTTCAACCATTATCCAGTTGATTTTATCACGGATCTCACCTTAATTCAGCTCAAAGATTCATATTTTAATTCATTTTCCCAACAATCCTTCACAATGAATAAGATTCAAGGAATTGAAACACAAAGAGAATGACTTTATAATGAAAGGTACTTTAGAAAAGAAACTACATCCGAATAGGTGAATTAGGTCTTGAACCTTTCATATCGAAACCTTTATTGGACTTACTGGCTAATCAGTGAACTAAGTCTTAAACTGTCAGCCGTTATTATAAACCAAGTCAACAAGCTTCACACAGTAACTTTTCAAAATCAACTTTTGTTCTCGGTTGTATCCATTTTGTCCCTAAACATTCTTAATTTTAGAGAGTATCTTTAGGGAATAACAGCCTCCATAGAGATTCTCAAAGAGCCGACCCAGCTCTATACTCACATAGGTGATCGTTCTATTAAGTGTAGTCTACGCTACCCCACTTATTTTAATAACAAGATATAAGTGTAGACTGTCTAAAAATCATTAAAAGACAAGCCATCAAAAAGCAGTGTCCAAACTTTAGACGCAGGACTAAGCTATTATTGCAGTACTAAGACGCGAGGGTCGAAACCCGCGTCTCAGCCCCACTGCAGCACCAAGGCGCGAGGGTCGAAAATCGCGTCTCAACCTCACTGCAGCACTAAGACGCGAGGGCCAAAACCCGCGTCTCAGCCCCACTGCAGCACCAAGGCGCGAGGGTCGAAAATCACGTCTCAGCCTCACTGCAGCACCAAGGCATGAGGGTCGAAAACCGCGTCTCAGCCTCACTGTAATACCAAGGCGCGAGGGTCGAAAACCCGCGTCTCAGCCCCACTGCAGCACCAAGGCGCGAGGGTCGAAACCCGCGTCTCAGTATTACTGCAGTACCAAGACGCGAGGGTCGAAACCCGCGTCTCAGTTATAACTGCCCTCGTTATGGGGCCAATCACTGCCCACATAATGAGGAAGTTAACCCCTATTATGGAGCGTTTTTAGGGGGAACGTTCACCCATAAAACCTCTATAAATAACCCCTCTTGCTACTGCGAAGGGGTCGGTCGGTCGGTCAGTGGGTGAGTTGATCAGATAATTCTAAGAGAAGAGTTTGACTCGTGAGTTGCCACAAGAAAGGAAAGAGAGTTCAACTCTTCAAGCAACTTGCTGCGTACAAGCCAATCTTTGCATACAATTTCTTTGAGATTCCTGGTCGATCAAGAGCTGTGTCACTCCATCGACCATCCAAAGAGCAGATCCCCAAGAGTTCTTGACGTTCACCCGATCAACGGAAAACAAGATTCATTTTCCATCGCCACCTGAAGAACCCAACATTAAACAAAGGGGAGATTTTTAACATCTTCCCTCTCTTGTAATTGGAGTGTAAATCCATTGTAATCTTTTAATTAATTCAAGAAAATTTTACAAGGAACCCTACATTTCTCCCGTCAAACAAGAGATGGCGACTCCGCTGGGGACTACTTTCTCCACTGATGAGCAAGCGGTGGCGCAGGATGACGTCATCTACATGGGAAAAATGGTCGAATCACTCGTCGTGGAATTCGACCAAGCAAAGTATGAAGAGTTCCTTTCTTCCGGCTCTAAGAGCCCAAAGGCCCGTGCCTACCGCAATATCTCTACGGGGACTTGCCCTGAAGTCCGCTCTGAGATTCTCTCAGACGCAGCTGCTGTGAAGGATGTCGTTGCTAATCGCGTCATGCGTAACACTCGCGTCAATATCTATCAGGAGACTCGTGTGGTCAACCTTTCTGATGTCCAGCCAGTTCATTCTCTTCCTCAGCACCAGGTCGTCGGGGGTTCCCTTCAACCTTCACGATGTAACCAGAACGCTGAACAACGACCGAGAAGGCGTGCGCGTCAACTACAAGTTGGAACAACTGACTGTCCAACAGAGATAGGACGCGAGGTCTAGACCAGTGTCTCCTCTGCACCACATCCGACATTTGAAGTCCGCGTTTGGCAGCTCAAATGTCAGGTTCACCAGTCTGGCTCTTCTGAAGCCCCACTCTCCAAACGCCAATGCGAAACTCGCGCACCTTGTCAAGCACAAGAGGCACGCGCCTCTAGGCACGGGGCCCAGCAGCCCTGCAGCTCTCAAGCGTCTCTATTCAGACGCAATAATCAGCAACGCGAAAGCTGCGTCTCTTATCAGCAGAGACGCCAGACTCGTGTTTCGAAGCCACAACGCAAGAACCGCGTCCCAGAACCTTGCAACTCAGCGGCGCGAAGCAAAGATGCCTCCCGCCCTCAGCATTGCGAGGCCCAATCTCTTTGATCCCCCTCCCATGGATCTAAGGGATTATCTGACAAGGAAGAGAAGTGCTAATCGAATCACTTCGTCATGTTGCTGCGAGCGGCTTATCACAATGCTCTCTGAATGCCGTCGCAGTTCAGGTGCAAACCAGCAGTCTCTAGTTAGAGAGCTGACCCTGATTCCCCAATCAACTAAAAGGAATCGTTTCCACAGGAGGAGGATTTTCTCTGATACTGAATATCCTGAGCTCACTGCAAACATGACGAGCAGGAGTAGAGGAAAGCAACCTGCGGTCAGCTCCGATGATGAGTCTGACACGGAACCAGAAGGAGTGTACCGATACACTCGCACCCGGACTGGGGCTATCCCCCGATTAACTACAATGCCCTAGCTCGGGGCGTTGAGATAAATGACTCGCATTCCGCTATTGCAGAGTCACAGGTTTCAAACTCTTTTATAGAGAAGGAGGCCTTTATATATGACAAGCACTCCTGAGGAGACAGCTAGGCGCTTGGAGCAGCAAGCCTAGGTCCAGAGGGAACAATTCAAGATGATTCGTGCTCAACAAGAATTATCGATTCCCTCAAGCAGATGCTCGCACAGTTGCTTGAAGACAAGAGGAAATCAACCGACAAAGTCTCCTCTGAAAAGTCTAAAGACAAACGAAAAGAGGGAGAAAGCTCATCTTCTGTACATATAGAGGAGAAAGAGCAGCCTACTTCTGATTCGTCTAAATCCTCGTCGCAAGGAAAGACGACCGACACCAGGGAAGGGTTCATTCTAAAAGAATGAGTCAATTGGAGCAACGCCTTGAGGCCCTTACCAACCGGAAAGGCCTGCAAGAAAGGAGGTGGTTTGGCCATATCCGACCGAGTGGGACCTTGTCCCATACCCTCCCAAGTTTAAGGCTCCGACCCTCCAAGCATTTGATGGGAAAGGGTAACCGAACCAACATATCTACTACTTCAAGTCTCAAACAGGGAATGTGGTAGATAACGATGCCATCCTGGCTCGTTGTTCATCGGTACCCTAAAAGGGCTTGCCTTTGAATGATTCATGAAGCTCCCAGAGGGCTCCATCAAGAATTAGGGCGATTTGGAGAAGCTCTTCCTAACGCGTTTCTTTGAAGATGACTCGGAGGTTACCATGCCAACTCTTTTGGCCACCAAGCAGCAAAAGGGGGAATCCGTCAAGTCATTTGTAGAAAGGTTTCGGAATGTAGCACTCTGATGTCCAAGCGGTATGACCCAGGTCACCCTGGTAGAAACATACCGCCACAATCTACAAACTTCGCTCCTCACCCAAATAGGAGTTGCCGAAAGCCGCACCTGAAAACAATTGATCCAACAAGGTGAACAGGCTGAAGAAATTGTCGCCCGGGTTAGGGCAGAAGAAAACAAAGCCAGACCTGAAAGGTCGACAAGGCGCGCGCCAGACGCATTGATCAGCACGATTTTATATTATTTTTATGCTCCTAATTATCTATTATTTGTATATAAATAATGCTACTCGGGTATAGTTGATTGAACTTTTGCAGGAAACAGGTAAAAGAAAGAGAAAGAGGAATCCGGTTATTTTCAGCAATAAAACCACGCAATTTGTAAAAGATTGAGGGTTGCTTTCCAAATATGTTGTGATATTTTGATCATAACTTGAGCTACAGGACTCCAAACAAAATCATTCAAGATGCTACGGAAAGAGAATTCAAAGAGCTACAACTTTTATGTTGAGAGATTTTACTAATTCAGCCATTTACCTACCCGTAAAAGTTAAAAACGTTCTACTACTGTCATTGGACCAGATCTGAGTGCAATTATGAAATGTTGAGGGGGTTGAATGTAATTTATTTTCTCTTGCGATATTCTTACTCCAGATTTGACTTGTAACTGAAATGGAAAGGAGAACATTTGTGAGAGTGGAATTTTTAGAGAAGATGTGAGAATAGCATTTTCATTGGCTTATAAAAGCTAATGGACCCTAGGATCAAGAGAGGGGCTTGGGGCTTCTTTTCTAGTTTTTTTTTAGGTTTTTTTTTTTCCTCCTTGAAACTTGTGCCAGGATATGAATCTCGCCTTTGATTTGGCCAAGTTTTGCCTTTGATTTTGGTCACTTTCTCAATTTTCTGTAATTTCTTCAGAAGTTATTTTCTTTTCCGACGGCTAATTTTCTTGGAGGCTGAATTTCCTTTAATTTTTCATTTTCTTTATCTCTTCGTTTCTTTATATTAAAAAAATAAAAGATGCCTACAGAGGCGCCATTGGCGCCTCTGTCCAGCTGAGGGGGGCGCCAACGCCCCCCATTTGGGGCGCCCCCTGGCGCCCTCCCTTTGAAAAGAAGGGGGCGCCCCCTGGCGCCCCATTTTGAAGAGGCAGGGGCGGCCCTTGCGCCCCATGCAGGTAAGTATTTTATTTTATTTTTATTTTTTTAATTAATTTAATTTGATTAGTTTAATTAATTCATGTTTGCAATTAATTATTTAATTAAAATTAGATAATTTTAAACTGATTTAATTAGTTTAGTTTATTGTTAGTTTTATCATACATAACTAAATTTCCCGCAAGTATTTAGGGGAGATGAACCTAACCTAAATTCATGTGATCATAAGTAGATCTCCTACCTAGGGTTGTTGCACACACCAATTAACCTATAACTTTTAGGAGATTATTTCTAGAGTCACTAGTTATTTGATAAGGTATGTGTCAATAGTCAATGGTCCATACTTAGGGTTTTACTGCTTTTCTGCTTTTAATTTATTTTGTCATTTTATTTACCTTTGATGGACCATGTGATGCAGATAATACCTGTGCTTAGAACTAATGTTCAGACTTAGTTTGCCTATTAGAAATAGAGATTTAGGAAGTGACAAACAAACCGGTATGGACATCGAAATTGACCGCTTGATGCTAGTTTAGGGATTCAATCTTAAGTGCTTGACTTTTCTAAATTAACATATAGTTCAGAACAAAACTCCCACAAACCTTTGATCAATTCGTCTAGAAGTATTGAAATCAAAAGAACCACCTGTCCCTGTGGACCGACCCTCAAGTGCTACATCGAACGACCGTGCACTTGCGGTATATTTTAAAACGAGGAGACAAAATCTCCCCAACAAGTTTTTGGCGCCGTTGCCGGGGACACGGTGTTCTATCTTTAGTTTTGACACTTTTATCGGAAAAAATTAAAAATTCAAAAATTCAAAAAAAAATTCAAAAAAAAAACAAATTTAAAAAAAATAAAAAAATACCCTTTCCCTATGGCCTATCAAAACTCATTTGGTTACGACTCATGCTATAGGCCATACCCTCCTTTCCATCCACCAACCTCTCTTCTAGATTTTAATGAATACATCCATCCCACGAACTACTCATTTTCTTCATACCATCCCATGAGTTGCCATCACTGTCAAGATCCAAATCATTCTTCTGAACAGTGTCCTTCGATTGGGTATTCGTTAGAACTAGGTTAAAATCAATTCCACACATTTCAAGGGCCTACGAGCGAGCCTTATCCATCAAACTTCAATTCGGAGGGTTGGAATTGTCCTCAATTTTCATGGGACCAATCATATCAAAATTCTCAACCTAATTGGTCTTATATTGAATCACCACCTCCGTCTTGGGGATTTAACACTGAGCATGAAAAAAGCACATTAGAGAAGAGTTTTGAAATCATGCAGCAGACTATAATCGAAACCAATCAGCAGTTAATCGAGGCATGTGCTCACATGGATAAGATAATGACTCATCTTAATTAACTGTTTCAACCACAAGTCCAGATCAAGTTCAAAAGTTCCATCAACTTTCGCAAATTGAGTTCAATGGCAATTAGGTGGACAAGGAACCAACACTAGAGGAAGCTTTTGAAACTTTCAGGTAAACTTCAAAGTAAGTGCTCTATGACATTAGAGACTGCTTAAACAGGCCAGCAAATGAGTTGGTTAGTGAGCAAGAGAAGGATCCTTTTTCTAGTCAACTAGTTTCTGAGCCAATACCGACTCAACCCATATCCATTCAAGAGCATATCAACTTTCATAAAATGAACAAAGGCCAAACTATTAAACCCGAAGAGCAAATCATTGGCCATAGTGACATGTCTAATCATTCCATCGAAATGCCCTTCGAGTCACCATTATTTCATCTTAATCAATTTGAAGAGTTTGAACATGAGAAGCCTGTTGAGAAAGTTGTGAAGGTCCATGAGGTGTACAAATGTGATAATGATCCTCAGTGTCTGGATGAAGTGATTAGAAATTATTTGGCTACACATACACCTCATGTGGAGCCAGTTGAATCTTATTGTGAAGAGGAATGTGACAATGATGAATTTTTGGTTCAAAAGAAATTTGAGGATGAATTTCTAAGTTCTGTGAAAAGATAAGTATTAAGGAGCAGAAGATTGCATCCACTCATATGGAGAAAATGGAGCACACTGATCAAAATTGTGAGGATGCCTATATAGATAATGTGCCTTTGTTTCTTGATGAGCTTTTTGTTGAAGAGTGTGATCACAATGATGAGAAAATATGTGTTGAGGTTCTTGAGTTTAGAATTCCCTTTGAGAAAACAAAACTCGATTTGAGTATCTTTACTTTCGATGAGCCAACCAATGATCATACTTTTCAAAACTTGATTCAAGAATCTCTAATTAATCAAAGCTCTGAAAACCTATTTGAAGACGAACTCATATATTTGGATGAATCGGTTATGGATGCTTTGGTTAGTTACACACCTACAAAGAAAATTGTTGATTTAAGTTTTGAGGTGATGTTTGTGGATGATCTTAAATTCGTAAGCAATCATATTGTGGACATTCCAATTATGTTGTGTGAAAATGATGAATCTGTGAGGAGGCATGGGAAGAAGAGAAGGAGGAGATGGAGGAAAGTGATGAACAAGCTTGAGAGAATGAAATTAAAGATGACAAAAAGATTAACCTCTCCACTTTGTCTATTAAAGAGAACCCACTGGAATGATGGGAAGCGAGCTTGAGGGAATAGACCTAGAAAGATCTAGGTGTGGGGAAGTTGTGAAATTGTACATATGTAAATATTTATTTTATTTTATTTTTTTCTTTTAGTTGTTGAGTCTTTTTATTTCTCTTTTAGTTAGTTGAGTCAGTTTTAGTGAGTCTTTATTTCTCTTTCTCTAACCTATGTGCCGAGTTTATTACAAGTGATACAGAATAAGTAAGGAGGCATCCACCACACACAGGGAGAATTTTTGTTGCTTCGACAGCTTGGTTTTCGAATACACTGTGAGTATTTCTAATCTAGCATACTGTTTACATTTCTATATCTTTTGTATGCCTAGATTTCATGATCATCATGATTGTGTACATGTTTTGGATGTGTAAATTACATGCTACATTATTTTTATCTCTGTATTCATTTGTGTGATGAAGACATGACACAGTTTAGGTATAAGGGGAGATTCATTTTTTCTTCTTTTAGGAGTCTTTATTTTATTTGTTTTGCTTTTAGGGTTTTTTTTTCTCTATCTTTATTTTCTTTTAGGAGTCTTAAAAAAAATATTTTTTTTGAAAAAAGTTGAAATTTTTTTTTACAAATGGTGAGCTAATATGTGAGTGATTTAGTATTCATGAGCGGATTTTAAAGGTAAGATCAAAATGAAAGAATCATAAAATCTTAAAATAAAGATTAGAATCTAAAACGGACATACCATCTAAACTTAGTCTAAGTGATTATGTACCCAATAACACTTACACTTTTAAGTTCATAGGCTTGGGATATTGATTACAATTAAAAAAAATTATTATATAGTAAAATAAATATTAATAAGTCTTGTCTTGTGGCCTTAGTTGCTTGAGTAAGCAAGTCTGTAGGAGTGTTTTTACACTTATTGCCCTAAGACCATCTGGTTTGTGAGCATTGACCCAAAGCTCGCTATATGGGTAGCTGAGAAAGCCTAATAGGATAAGACACTATAAAAATATAATAATTTTGATTATCAATTAGCTAGGTACTTTGGCCTCAGGAAGTCTTGGTATCTACGCGAAAGATAGTTAAAAAAAAAGAGAGAGAAAAAGGAAAAAAGTTGTAATTAAATATTCTCAAGCTTAAGAACTACATCACGATCACGGGGTACATAGGATCTGAAGCTTAGGACAGGTGGTGTAAAGTTTTGAATTTGAGACTTTATTTTATAGCCAATAAGATATCTTGAATTGAGGTTTATTTGAAAATGAAACTCATGGAAATTGATGATCTTGCTAACTAGTTAACTAAAAAAAAAAGATTGTTTTTCTTTTCTTAATTTTCGGTTATCCTTATTTTACTTTTATTTATTTCTTAATCTTAAACTTTCTTGGATTTTGTGAGTGTAATTCACTGAAAACCCTCACGAGACAAAACTCGTCCTCTAGGGTTAACCTAGGGGTTTAACGGCTTGTTGCACATGCTAAGTGTAACCGTGATTCCTATGAAAGTGAGTTAGGGTAGTTTAGTTTTTCTTTTTTTTTTTATAAGTTTTGCTCGAGGACTAGCAAATAATAGGTGTGGGGGTATTTGATCAGCACGATTTTATATTATTTTTATGCTCCTAATTATCTATTATTTGTATATAAATAATGCTACTCGGGTATAGTTGATTGAACTTTTGCAGGAAACAGGTAAAAGAAAGAGAAAGAGGAATCTGGTTACTTTCAGCAATAAAACCACGCAATTTGTAAAAGATTGAGGGTTGCTTTCTAAATATGTTGCGATATTTTGATCATAACTTGAGCTACAGGACTCCGAACGAAATCATTCAAGATGCTACAGAAAGAGAATTCAAAGAGCTACAATTTTTATGTTGAGAGATTTTATTGATTTAGCCATTTACTTGCCCGTAAAAGTTAAAAACTTTCTGCTACTGTCATTGGATCAGATCTGAGTGCAATTATGAAATGTTGAGGGGGTTGAATGTAATTTATTTTCTCTTGCGATATTCTTATTCCAGATTTGACTTGTAACTGAGATGGAAAGGAGAACATTTGTGAGAGAGGAATTTTTAGAGAAGATGTGAGAATAGAATTTTCATTGGCTTATAAAAGCTAATGGACCCTAGGATCAAGAGAGGGGCTTGGGGCTTCTTTTCTAGGTTTTTTTTTTAGGTTTATTTTTTTTCTCCTTGAAACTTGTGCCAGGATATGAATCTCGCCTTTGATTTGGCCGAATTTTGCCTTTGATTTTGGTCACTTTCTCAATTTTCTGTAAATTTCTTCAGAAGTTATTTTCTTTCCCGACGGCTAATTTTCTTGGAGGCTGAATTTCCTTTAATTTTTTATTTTCTTTATCTCTTTGTTTCTTTATATATAAAAAGAAAAGATGCCTACAGAGGCGCCATTGGCGCCTCTGTTCAGCTGAGGGGGGGGGGGGGGGGGGGGGGCGCTAACGCCCCCCATTTGAAAACAGAGGGCGCCCCCTGGCGCCCCATTTTGAAGAGGCAGGGGCGGCCCTTGCGCCCCATGCAGGTAAGTATTTTATTTTATTTTTTTATTTTATTTTTTTAATTAATTTAATTTGATTAGTTTAATTAATTCATGTTTGCAATTAATTATTTAATTAAATTTAGATAATTTTAAACTGATTTAATTAGTTTAGTTTATTGTTAGTTTTATCATGCATAACTAAATTTCCCGCAAGTATTTAGGGGAGATGGACCTAACCTAATTTCATGTGATCATAAGTAGATCTCCTACCTAGGGTTGTTGCACACACCAACTTTTAGGAGATTATTTTTAGATTCACTAGTTATTTGACAAGGTATGTGTTAATAGTCAATGGTCCATACTTAGGGTTTTACTGCTTTTTCTGCTTTTAATTTATTTTATCATTTTATTTACCTTTGATGGACCATGTGATGCAGATAATACCCTGTGCTTAGAATTAGTGTTCAGACTTAGTTTGCCTATTAGAAATAGAGATTTAGGAAGTGATAAACAAACCGGTATGGACTTCGAAATTGACCGCTTGATGCTAGTTTAGGGGATTTGATCCTAAGTGCTTGACTTTTCTAAATTAACATATAGTTCAGAACAAAATTCCCACAAAACCTTTGTTCAATTCGTTTAGAAGTATTGAAACCAAAAGAACCACCTGTCCCTGTGGACCGACCCTCAAGTGCTACATCGAATGACCGTGCACTTGTGGTATATTTTAAAACGAGGAGACAGAATCTCCCCAACACGCATCTGTAACACCCCGATTCTTAAAATCTTGATCTAAATATTCGAATCTGTGATTTATAAGATTATACGGGATTATCTGAGATGATCATTGAATTAATCCAGTGTAAAAGTGAATTTTAGAAACTTTGAGGGTATTCTGGTAGTGGGATAATTTTCATATTTGTATATGTACATGTTATGTATATTGCGATCGTTCTTGTACGAACATATGTGTGTGTATACAAAATTTTAATTTTTTTTAGATGTGTTTGCATATATATATATAATATATTAGTATGTGGGTATATTGTGTAAATACTAGGAAATTCAATCCAATACAAAGAAATACCATGACTTTGTGTTATTGAATATTTAAAGGAAGGGGGTAGGTGTGCATGAGGAGGGGTGATGTAGGGCTAGGATTTAACCTAAAATTGTATGATACATGTGGCATTGTTTGAGGTAGGAGAGAAATATTAAAATAAAACATTTGTATATATTGGAGAAAGGAAAAATAGGGCTCCTCTCTCTCTCTCATTTCCCTTTCCCATCTCCCACAGATCTGAGGGAATGAAACCCAAAATCATTCCCACCCAAATCAAACTCTCTCTCTTTCGCAGGGCGGCCGAAGGCGCGGCCGGGCGCGGCAGGGGCCGCGGCCGGGCGCAGCAGGGGCCACGGCCAGGCGCGGCCAGGGCCGCGGCGGCGCGGCGGGCGGCGATCGGCAGATGAGGTCAGGGAGTTACCTTTGTTTCAGATTTAACATCCATTTCAAACTTCAATTCCTTGATATTATTCTTGTTTTATTTATGAAAATTCTGTTGATTGTGTGGGTAGAGAGTTCTTTCGACCTGAGTTATTGGAAATGGATTGATTGTTTGGATTTGGAACCTTCTCATCCATTGTCATGACCTCCAAGAGAGATTTTTGATTCTTGGCAACAAAATTTCCTTCCCGGGTCATAATTGTCTCTCCAATTGAGCTTAAGAAAGTTTAGAATTTGTCAGTAGAAGTCTTTAACTAAATTGATGTTTTATCTTTTGATAGAATGCAATCATGGTTAAATTCTAGGGTTGTTTAGTTATAATTACATCGTATAGATACGATAAATCAAGTGCTTGTATGTTTGGTGTGTTAGAGATCACCATAAGGTTACATTTAACTGAATTCTTTGATGACAGTCATTATATGTGTGTGTGTGTGTGTGTGTGTGTGTGTGTAAGTTCATATATAATTGCTAAGAGAATTGTAGTGATCGACAAAATTGTTGATGATGAAATTGGAAATGATTAATTAGCATGTAAAAGGAAGAACTTAAGCGTTGATACTTACTAGGCGATAATCCTCTTTAGGGTGTTTCCATCAAGAGCATTAAGGAGCACTTGGTATCCACATGTATCGCTTGGCCACATAAACACTTGCTCCCTTGTACACTTAAAAACTAACAGTTTGTTAGAGACAAATTCTTTTGATCTATGATTGATGTTAATAGTTATTGCATATTTGGTAAGCCATGTGAATAATCTAGTACTTCTCCGCCAATTGAGTCCTTGAGAGACGTAAGGCTTTCAAATTCTGCAAGATGTATAGAGACAAGGGAATGGTATTATAGAAATTGTCTATTTAAAATGGAGAAGTATGTTAAGTTGAGAATCTGTGAGACTGAAATTGGGAGAAATTGGTCCTATTTGAACATTAAAGTACCAATAGTATACCCGTGAGGAATGTTGTATTATTATTAAATGACAATTATTCTGGCTTACGCATTTTTATGGCCAATGAGAAATTATCATCTGAAGAGAAAAACATGATTAAGTCGAGGTTATGCAGTTTATAGTTCATGAGAAATTTAATTATGTGCAAGACTATAGATGAATGTTTCACTTGATAACTTCAAGAACAGTGTGATTATCATGCATATATGCTTTAGTAAACGAGTTGACAACTGAATCTTTATGATCCTTCTGCTACTCTGTTAAACTCCATTGGGGTAGTGCAATCAGATGGAAATGTTCTTATCTCTCCTTTTATTTTTGGTAATAGGTATGGTATAACCGGCACGTCAAATACTTCTGGTTTATTTATGACTGGGATTTGATGAATTTGGGAATGGTTGCTTGCAAGCAGAATTCAAAATGTGTTTATGTTGCTAGTGCAAGGACAGAAGTTGGTCACTATTGGTGTTTGTCATGACCACTAACAAAGGCGATGGAGAACATGGAGTTTTAGGGGTTTGGATTAAATTTTGGAGATAATTCCAGGCTCGATTTGGTTCTTGTTTATTCCTATACAACTATCATAACTGGTAGGCAATACACATCTATTATTATGCTATAGTGGAGAGTGAGGAATGTGAATAGAAGTACGATAGTCAGAGGAAGACTATGATTTTATTTATAGTTAAAGTCTTATGGATTGAAAGTGATATGTCATCTCAGCAGTAAAACTGGAACGTGAACATATTAGGAATAAAGGCACAAGTGTATCAGTCTGCCTATTTTAGTGGTATCTATAGGTAATGTTTCTTTTGTTTTAGTTTCACAAGCATATATATATATATATATATATATATATATATATATATATATATATATATATATATATATATATATATATATATATATATATATATATATATATATATATATATATGTATATAAGGTACGTTTGTATGTCTAACTAGAATTCAGGTCCTTGCCTTCGTGAGACATAATACAGTGGATTTAATTCCTGATACTACACTTAAACCTTGACACCTGTTGCGTATGAGCATACATGACCTTGGCATTCTAAACCTTAATAATTTAAAAATAAATAGAAGTTATCTAGATATGAAACAGGTTTAAAATGAATTCAAAAGTTGTAAAGCCTTTATACCCTGTTACCATGTACTAGATTTTGGGAAGTGGAGTTCTCATACCCTATATATAGAAGATTGAGTAAATACAAATTTATATTGGTAGACTAGGAAGTGGATAATGGTGTTGTGCAGTTTAACCATGTAGTATAGACCGAGTATCATGTAACGACTACTTCATACACCAGAGACTTTCCGTAGCTCTCGAGTATAATTATCTTTACGTCCGATGAAATAAACATTTGGTAAGATCAAAAACTTACCCTGAAATCACGAATTTGAACTAGGTGATAATGCCTACTGCATGGTAACCAAATATTAGACTGAAACTGCACGTAGTTGATAATATATAAGTTTGTATCTGTGAGCGAAATACAACTCGAATTTAACTGAAGAATGGGTAACCAGCAGGAATGAACATAAACTTGAATACTATTAATGAACTAATAACAATAAGCGGTATACATTAATGGCTTATATGTATGTGGAGGGTTACCTTGGTTTACCTGAGGTGAACTATTGTTGCCGAGTATGTTAGACTCTTGATGGATTTACAATTCGTCAACTATGCCAATCGAATATTAAATGTATAAAATGAGAATCTTATTCAACTGCAAGACTTGACTAAGTTTGAATGGTAATCAGAATTGAACTATTCTTAGTTAACAAGTGTGTTAAGACTAAGCACACAGCGTGGTGAATTAATCAGCTTCATTAACCAAGATATTGAATGTGTGAATTGAGAATCCCAATTGTATGACTAGATATGGAGTATTGAGCATGACAAAATAATTGCCTAGGGTGTTGTTGAATGAATTACTTAAATATGGGTAACATGTGTGTTGAAAAATGTGTATGCACCTGGGAATTTATATGATTTTGACTGTGTATGTCACATTGGGGCTATATAAATACAATTAACATGACCTAGAAGATTGAATATAAGTACTGTGAATCAGAACTCGATCCATATACATGGAGTAGATAACTACAGTGTTAACTTGAAATTTTTATATATGCATGCCTTCGAAATAAAGTGATAAGCTATAAATCGAACTATCACAATTGGTTAGTACTCTGTAATACTGATATATTGGTTGTTATCTGCATGTATGTGCTCATATGTCTGATGCTTTCAGTCGTATATGGAGGAAGGGACCCGTATTGCACGGGCGGAGTGCGAAGACGGTGCTATATATACATATATCTGGAGGAAGGGACCCGTATGGCACGGGCGGAGTGCGAAGACGGTGCTATATATCATATTGGGAGGAAGGAACCCGTATTGCACGGGCGGAGTACGAGGACGGTGATATGATTCACATATAATTGCATCCTTACAAATGATTGAGAATGAATGGCTTTGTGTGATACCTATGTGTGTGTGTGTGTGATACTAGGGGTATGTTGGAAGTGTTATCATATATAATAGTGAAAACATCAGAATACTGATTTAGCTGATTGAAATAAAATACTGTAAACTGTGTGAAAGTGTACGGGTTAAATCCATGTATTTCTTGAAGTATGATATGATTATATGTTATATAAGTATAGCTTGTGATGTAAGTGTTATCTGAATGCATAAACTAAGTTTATGGCATAACTATGGTGGTTGGTATATCATAGCGTGGAATACAAGGCACTTGAGTAATACACACTATGTACACATAAGGCGAGGAAGTTTGTTTATGTAACTCATATACCTTATCACACGGAAAGATGAAAATCCAAGAAAGAAATAGGGGAGTACTCTTGGCACATGAAATACATGGGTTATGTGCTGTAAATACATAAGTTAAACTCGACCATACAGTTATGAGTTGTTTAGCTAATATTTTACTAAACTCTCGGTCTCTATAATTATATGCGGAATCGTAACCTAAGAAAGCCGAAGGAGAGTAGATGACCAAAAGAGTCAGACCGTGCCAAGGATTTTAGAGATTCTGTTTTGATTGTTATCTTCTGAGATGTTATTGATCTTCTCTTATTCATCTAGATTGCTCTCGTCTCCTAGTACACTTCTTATTGATTATTTTCACCAATTATTGACCTTTCTTTTGGACTCTACTCACTGAGCTATTGAGCTCACCCCCTTCCAGTTCATATGTTTTCAGGTTGCGTGGAAGGCAGGTGCCCGGCTTAGCTGCGTGAATATAGAAGTGGTATTTAATATGATATATTATTCTATGTACTTAATTGTGATGTAATTGGAGAAGTTGGAGGGTGTGTATATAATTACAGTTTGAGATAGATGTTTATTAAGAATTCCTCTAGATTATGGTGATGACTTAAAGTTATAATCTGTGTTATGTTGTGGATACTGAGAGGGGTACTCTCGAGCATATGTTTCTTTTGTTTTCACATAAGTAGGCGATGTTAAGCCGAAATTGTTATTTGGAAAATAAGTCGATCATTGTGAGCCGTAACACTATTGTGGTTGCATGGGTGATTATTAACTTTGGTTTATATGTTTGGATTGAGGATAAGTAGGCTGATGTTGACCGAAATTATTGCGAGTTGAAATGTATATGTGGGCATATCAGTATTTATAAAGGAGGTGCTGCCGAAAATTTAAGAATTTGGATATGATTATGATGTTCTACCTGTTTAAAAGAATGTTATGTTAATTGAGGAATTTATTAACTGGGACCGTTACAGTTGGTATCAGAGTGCAGGATATAGAACAAGAATTAGACTTAGAATAGTTGTTGTAGAAAGAGGATTGGATTGCTATATTAATTAATTTGATTGATATGCATGATTGTGTTCTTTATGTATGTGAATATTTTGTTTAATATGGTCGGTTCAGGGGTTGGAGTTCTTACGTGTGTGATTAATCCCGAAGCGTATGTTATTTGGTCACTGCCTTATGTTTAGATTATGGTACCCACATGCCATAATTCAGATGTGCTCTGCTGGAAGTGTGGGCCCTCAGTATGGGCTACCAGTGGTATGAGACACTGGAGTAAGGAAATGACTAAGATATCATGCGAGTCAGGATCAAGTCAGACTGTAAGAACTTAGTATAGAGTTTGATTAATAAATAAGAAACTTTGATGAGAAAGATTGAAGAAGATATGATGTTGGAAAGAGAAATCCGATGATATAAGAAAAAGATGTCATGGTTTAAGCCCATCAAGTCCCGATTATACCAAGTTTCGAGGACGAAACTTTTGTAAGGAGGGTAGAACTGTAACACCCCGATTCTTAAATTCTTGATCTAAATATTCGAATCCGTGATTTATAAGATTATACGGGATTATCTGAGATGATCATTGAATTAATCCAGTGTAAAAGTGAATTTTAGAAACTTTGAGGGTATTCTGGTAGTGGGATAAATTTTCATATTTGTATATGTACATGTTATGTATATTGCGATCGTTCTTGTACGAACATATGTGTGTGTATACAAAATTTTAATTTTTTTAGAAGTGTTTGCATATATATAATATATTAGTATGTGGGTATATTGTGTAAATACTAGGAAATTCAATCCAATACAAAGAAATACCATGACTTTGTGTTATTGAATATTTAAAGGAAGGGGGTAGGTGTGCATGAGGAGGGGTGATGTAGGGCTAGGATTTAACCTAAAATTGTATGATACATGTGGCATTGTTTGAGGTAGGAGAGAAGTATTAAAATAAAACATTTGTATATATTTGGAGAAAGGAAAAATAGGGCTCCTCTCTCTCTCTCTCTCTAATTTCCCCTTTCCCATCTCCCTCAGATCTGAGGGAATGAAACCCAAAATCATTCCCACCCAAATCAAACTCTCTCTCTCTTTCGCAGGGCGGCCACGCGCGGCCAGGCGCGGCAGGGGCCGCGGCCATGGTCGCGGCCAGGGCCGCGGTGGCGCGGCGGGCGGCGATCGGCAGATGAGGTGAGGGAGTTGCCTTTGTTTTAGATTTAACATCCATTTCAAACTTCAATCCCTTGATATTATTCTTGTTTTATTTATGAAAATTCTGTTGATTGTGTGGGTAGAGAGTTCTTTCGACCTGAGTTATTGGAAATGGATTGATTGTTTGGATTTGGAACCTTCTCATCCATTATCATGACCTCCAAGAGAGATTTTTGATTCTTGGCAACAAAATTTTCCTTCCTCGGGTCATAATTGTCTCTCCAATTGAGCTTAAGAAAGTTTAGAATTTGTCAGTAGAAGTCTTTAACTAAATTGATGTTTTATCTTTTGATAGAATGCAATCATGGTTAAATTCTAGGGTTGTTTAGTTATAATTACATCGTATAGATACGATAAATCAAGTGCTTGTATGTTTGGTGTGTTAGAGATCACCATAAGGTTACATTTAACTGAATTCTTTGATGACAGTCATTATATATGTGTGTGTGTGTGTGTGTGTGTGTGTGTGTGTGTAAGTTCATATATAATTGCTAAGAGAATTGTAGTGATCGACAAAATTGTTGATGATGAAATTGGAAATGATTAATTAGCATGTAAAAGGAAGAACTTAAGCGTTGATACTTACTAGGCGATAATCCTCTTTAGGGTGTTTCCATCAAGAGCATTAAGGAGCACTTGGTATCCACATGTATCGCTTGGCCACATAAACACTTGCTCGCTTGTACACTTAAAAAACTAACAGTTTGTTAGAGACAAATCCTTTTGATCTATGATTGATGTTAATAGTTATTGCATATTTGGTAAGCCATGTGAATAATCTAGTACTTCTCCGCCAATTGAGTCCTTGAGAGACGTAAGGCTTTCAAATTCTGCAAGATGTATAGAGACAAGGGAATGGTATTTTAGAAATTGTCTATTTAAAATGGAGAAGTATGTTAAGTTGAGAATCTGTGAGACTGAAATTGGGAGAAATTGGTCCTATTTGAACATTAAAGTACCAATAGTATACCCGTGAGGAATGTTGTATTATTATTAAATGACAATTATTCTGGCTTACGCATTTTTATGGCCAATGAGAAATTATCATCTGAAGAGAAAAACATGATTAAGCCGAGGTTATGCAGTTTATAGTTCATGAGAAATTTAATTATGTGCAAGACTATAGATGAATGTTTCACTTGATAACTTCAAGAACGGTGTGATTATCATGCATATATGCTTTAGTAAACGAGTTGACAGCTGAATCTTTATGATCCTTCTGCTACGCTGTTAAACTCTATCGGGGAAGTGCAATCAGATGGAAATGTTCTTATCTCTCCTTTTTTTTTTGGTAATAGGTATGGTATAACCGGCACGTCAAATACTTCTGGTTTATTTATGACTGGGATTTGATGAATTTGGGAATGGTTGCTTGCAAGCAGAATTCAAAAATGTGTTTATGTTACTAGTGCAAGGACAGAAGTTGGTCACTATTGGTGTTTGTCATGACCACCAACAAAGGCGATGGAGAACATGGAGTTTTAGGGGTTTGGATTAAATTTTGGAGATAATTCCAGGCTCGATTTGGTTCTTGTTTATTCCTATACAACTATCATAACTGGTAGGCAATACACATCTATTATAATGCTATAGTGGAGAGTGAGGAATGTGAATAGAAGTACGATAGTCAGAGGAAGACTATGATTTTATTTATAGTTAAAGTCTTATGGATTGAAAGTGATATGTCACCTCAGCAGTAAAACTGGAACGTGAACATATTAGGAATAAAGGCACAAGTGTATCAGTCTGCCTATTTTAGTGGTATCTATAGGCAATGTTTCTTTTGTTTTAGTTTCACAAGCATATATATATATATATATATATATATATATATATATATATATATATATATATATATATATATATATATATATATATATATATATATATATATATATATATATATATATATAAAAGGTACGTTTATATGTCTAACTAGAATTCAGGTCCTTGCCTTCGTGAGACATAATACAGTGGATTTAATCCCTGATACTACACTTAAACCTTGACACCTGTTGCGTATGAGCATACATGACCTTGGCATTCTAAACCTTAATAATTTAAAAATAAATAGAAGTTATCTAGATATGAAACAGGTTTAAAATGAATTCAGAAGTTGTAAAGCCTTTATACCCTGTGACCATGTACTAGATTTTGGGAAAGTGGAGTTCTCATACCCTATATATAGAAGATTGAGTAAATACAAATTTATATTGGTAGACTAGGAGTGGATAATGGTGTTGTGTAGTTTAACTATGTAGTATAGACCGAGTATCATGTAACGACTACTTCATACACCAGAGACTTTCCGTAGCTCTCGAGTATAATTATCTTTACGTCCGATGAAATAAACATTTGGTAAGATCAAAAACTTACCCTGAAATCACGAATTTGAACTAGGTGATAATGCCTACTGCATGTTAACCTAATATTAGACTGAAACTGCACGTAGTTGATAATATATAAGTTTGTATCTGTGAGCGAAATAGAACTCGAATTTAACTGAAGAATGGGTAATCAGCAGGATGAACATGAACTTGAATACTATTAATGAACTAATAACAATAAGCGGTATACATTAATGGCTTATATGTATGTGGAGGGTTACCTCGGTTTACCTGAGGTGAACTATTGTTGTCGAGTATGTTAAACTCTTGATGGATTTACAATTCGTCAACTATGCCAATCGAATATTAAATGTATAAAATGAGAATCTTATTCAACTGCAAGACTTGACTAAGTATGAATGGTAATCAGAATTGAACTATCCTTAGTTAACAAGTGTGTTAAGACTAAGCACACAGCGTGGTGAATTAATCAGCTTCATTAACTAAGATATTGAATGTGTGAATTGAGAATCCAATTGTATGACTAGATATGGAGTATTGAGCATGACAAATTAATTGCCTAGGGTGTTGTTGAATAAATTACATAATATGGGTAACATGTGTGTTGAAAAATGTGTATGCACCTGGGAATTTATATGATTTTGACCATGTATGTCACATTGGGGCTATACAAATGCAAGTAACATGACCTAGAAGATTGAATATAAGTACTGTGAATCAGAACTCGATCCATATACATGGAGTAGATAACTACAGTGTTAACTTGAAATTTTGTATATGCATGCCTTCGAAATAAAGTGATAAACTATAAATCGAACTATCACAATTGGTTAGTACTCTGTAATACTGATATATTGGTTGTTATCTGCATGTATGTGCTCATATGTCTGATGCTTTCAGTCGTATATGGAGGAAGGGACCCGTATTGCACGGGCGGAGTGCGAAGACGGTGCTATATATACATATATCTGGAGGAAGGGACCCGTATGGCACGGGCGGAGTGCGAAGACGGTGCTATATATCATATTGGGAGGAAGGGACCCATATTGCACGGGCGGAGTACGAGGACGGTGCTATGATTCACATATAATTGCATCCTTACAAATGATTGAGAATGAATGGCTTTGTGTGATACCTATGTGTGTGTGTGTGATACTAGGGGTATGTTGAAAGTGTTATCATATATAATTGTGAAAACATCAGAATACTGATTTAGCTGATTGAAATGAAATACTGTAAACTGTGTGAAAGTGTACGGGTTAAATCCATGCATTTCTTGAAGTATGATATGATTATATGTTATATAAGTATAGCTTGTGATGTAAGTGTTATCTGAATGCATAAACTAGGTTTATGGCATAACTATGGTGGTTGGTATATCATAGCGTGGAATACAAGGCACTTGAGTAATACACACTATGTACACATAAGGCGAGGAAGTTTGTTTATGTAACTCATATACCTTATCACACGGAAAGATGAAATCCAAGAAAGAAATTGGGGAGTACTCTTGGCACATGAAATACATGGGTTATGTGCTGTAAATACATAAGTTAAACTCGACCATACAGTTATGAGTTGTTGAGCTAATATTTTACTAAACTCTCGGTCTCTATAAATATATGCGGAATCGTAAACCTAAGAAAGCGAAGGAGAGTAGATGACCAAAAGAGTCAGACCGTGCCAAGGATTTTAGAGATTCTGTTTTGATTGTTATCTTCTGAGATGTTATCGATCTTCTCTTATTCATCTAGATTGCTCTCGTCTCCTGGTACACTTCTTATTGATTATTTTCACCAATTATTGACCTTTCTTTTGGACTCTACTCACTGAGCTATTGAGCTCACCCCCTTCCAGTTCATATGTTTTCAGGTTGCGTGGAAGGCAGGTGTCCGGCTTAGCTGTGTGGATATAGAAGTGGTATTTAATATGATATATTTATTCTATGTACTTAATTGTGATGTAATTGGAGAAGTTGGAGGGTGTGCATATAATTACAGTTTGAGATAGATGTTTATAAGAATTCCTCTAGATTATGGTGATGAGTTAAAGTTATAATCTGTGTTATGTTGTGGATGCTGAGAGGGGAACTCTCGAGCATATGTTTCTTTTATTTTCACATAAGTAGGCGATGTCAAGCCGAATTTGTTATTTGGAAAATAAGTCGATCATTGTGAGTCGTAACACTGTTGTGGTTGCATGGGTGATTATTAACTTTGGTTTATATGTTTGGATTGAGGATAAGTAGGCTGATGTTGGCCGAAATTATTGCGAGTTGAAATGTATATGTGGGCATATCAGTATTTACAAAGGAGGTGCTGCCGAAAATTTAAGGATTTGGATATGATTATGATGTTCTACCTATTTAAAAGAATGTTATGTTAATTGAGGAATTTATTAACTGGGACCGTTACAGTATCTCTCCAAGCAAAAAGGAAGGATAACTTGGCGAAAGAGACCAAGTTCCCCATCAAACCTCGACCGGTCGAGGGAAGTAGCTCTTCAAGCCAACCACGCGCCAGCAAGCAGTATTCTTTCAAGGACGAATGTCGACTCGCTCTTCAAGTTACTTAACAAGAGCAATAGAATGAAATTTCCTGAAGCTAGGCGCCCTGAAGAAGTCGGTAAAACCGATAGTCCCAACTACTGCTTGTATCATAGGATGCTGGGACACCCCACCAAGAGCTGTTATGTCTTCAAGGACATCCTTCAGGCTCTGATTGACGCAGAGGTATTAAAACTCCGTCCAGAGCAGAAGAAGGTGACAGCCAATATGATGTCATTTCTCTAGTTTGAAAGGCAACCTCCAATACCCTCCGGAGTAGTCCCTGTACCAAGAGGAGAGCTGAGAATGGTCAACATAGACCCTCACCAGCAGCAAAAGAAGGGCCTTGTACCTGTTCCTACACCTCAGGGGAGGTTATGTGGGTTGTGGCCAGCAATGGACCACTGTGACCAGCAGAAAGTCCAAAGATAAGCTAAAGCTTCATCCTGTAATGTAGTATGTGTCTCTTCTCTGGAAGCGAAGACTGATGTTCCCTCGCTGACTGATTCAGAAGAGGAAACAATAGCTCTGACCACAGATGTAACACCCCATTCCCAGAATACGTGCACAGTTACGTATCCTGATTTTTGAGCATATTTTCTTCTATTATTATTATATCTATTTTCTACTATCCTTACTCATATAGCAGTACTGCATGATTTGACCTATTTGGTATCCAGATTTGACTAATTTTAGTTTCAAATATTATTTTCTAATATTTTAGATTTTTCATGATTTTCTAGAATTTTTCGGAATTAAATTATAAATCTTCAAAATCGGTGTCGGCCAGTATCATTGGTTGATTCCAGGAATTTTAATTTGCTATTGGAATCAAATTTCTGGATTCCGCTTTCGCATTCCATCTTAGAGTTATGTTTTCTTCCTTCGGGCATTTTCTGGGAATTTTCTGATTTTATCAAAAATTCAGCCTTCCCGGTGTAGACACCGTTCACAGTGTATTCTAGGATTTTTATTTTGAAAATGAGATAGAATTTTTGAAAACCGATTTCACCAAAAATCGTTTTATAATATTTATGATTTTTGGGAATTTTTGGATAGCATTCCGAGATACTTCAATTTTTAGTCATTCCTGGAGTTTCCGGTATTTTCCCTGATATCGAGAACTTATCCAAGTTTTTCACTTCTCTCTCTTTCCATATTTTTCTCTCTCTTCCTCAAACGCGATCTTGGCCAGCCAGGTTCATCATTTAATGCAGCCACCCTCTCCATGCCACATTAAAAGCGTATGGGCTAATTCAACTCAAGTCCAATCACCCATGCCTTTTTTGTCTTGTTCTCTGCTCATGTTTTCCTTCTGAAACGCAGCTCTTGTTCCGCGTCTGGCTCTCTTGCCTGGACGCGGAAATTCCCTTACAAACGCAACCCTTTCTCTTTAAGTGAAAACGCAGGTTCCACTTTTTGATGGGATGGCAACATTATTATATACTTTTCAACTCCTTATAAAACCACCCCACATTCTCCTCTCTCTTTCATAATTACTTCTTCTTCTTCTCCTTGGTTTCCTGTGAACGAACCAGCAAGTTGGCAGCCATGGTGACTCATTTGGCTAGCCATTAGTCTCTCTCTCCACCTCCATTTTCACCACCAACACCACCACTTCTTTCTTCTCCATCTCCTCCACCATTCCAACAACAAAAACACCAACTCCAACCATCAATATCACCTTCTTCTTCCTCCTCTTTCCACCAAACAACCCATTACCTCCATTAACTTCACCACCATCTCCACCACCACCTGCACCACCGTAGCCTCCACCGAGCATACCACCTTCACCTCCTCGACAACCTCTTTCCGACGGACTATAGATTCGTCCCCCGTGGCATTATTTGTAAAAACTCACTTTGGCAAAATGCACTAGACTTGCACCATCAAAACTCTCCCCATCAACTTGTGAAGACCGGCCACTCCTTTCGGATTGGGGCCGTGTTCTTCTCCATTGACAGGACTCCTAGCCGGTGCCCTCCTTTTGGTTTGGGACCGAGCTTCATCACCGTAGATTTTTCGGTAATCGTTCGCGATTATTCTGGTGATCGTTTTGGTGATTAACTTGGCAAAGGATTCATCTTCCTCACTTGGCACTCTTGCTGGACCTCGGACGCGTTTTAGGCGAGTAATTCTACTCGCCAAGACTTGGACTTGATTCTTTAACTTGTAACATAACAACATACACAACTCTCAAACATCAGGACTCACTTTCTGTTCTGCACCTTGATTAGTCGACTTGGCCCTTTTATTAGTCGACTAACCCCCCTTACAAACGCAGCCTTGATTGTTTTGAAACGCACCCTACTAGTCGACTAATCCTCCTCCCTAGTCGACTAACTTTCCTGAAACGCGAATCTGGGAAACGCGCCTCTTGGAAACGCGGCCTTGTGGACGCGACCATGTGAGACGCGACCTTGAGAGACGCGCCCTTTTCTGAAACGCCGCCTACTCTTCCATCTTTTTTTGGCCAACTCTTTCTGGTGAAACGCGGACTTGTGGCAAGACGCGGATCTATGAAACGCGACTTCGTGAGACGCCGTTTTGCGAAACGCAGCAGACTAGTCGACTAATCCCTACCCCTAGTCGACTAACCCTTTTTCTGAAAACGCTAATTTCCTGAAACGCCACCTTACCAGTCGACTTGCCCTTTTCCTATAGTCGACTAATCCTTTTTAGTAGTCGACTGATTTCCTCCCCTAGTCGACTAATTTCCTGATTTCCTTAATTAATCATTTTCTTGGGAATAAATCTTATGCTTGGAACATGCTTTATATATTGTTATTTCATGATAGGTTATTTGATGAATATCACCTCTTATCATGCTATCTATTGACACAAGGCATGATACACCTGACTCCTATAATTATCATTATAACGGGAATGATAATCGGACTTCATGATTTACCAACTTGATTACAAGATAGTACGAACCAGTACTCCGGATATACCAGTATTCCTGACATGTTCCTGCTCATTCCCGAAATCTGATAATTATTTAATATACCATAAAATGAGACAACTTACATCGGGTCGGGGGAAACATGCGGCTATCAATATGTGTTCGTGTTTACAGTGGTATTAGGTATGTTGTGCAACTGAATTTCCGGTCTGACCTGTGGGCCTCCAGGCGACCGAGGGGAGTGCTGGCTCCCTCATTCCTGGTACCATCATGATAAGGGCATACAATAAGACCCTCCTGTTTGCCTTGCGGCGGGTTCCGTCTCCAAGCAACGGAACAATCCTGGGCCGTGGTCCCGGGTATGCACGGGACCCACTGTAAACATAGTTCGTTGATACCCCCGCTAGTTTCCAATAACAACCTCGTTTTATTCGGATATGGATCTATGTGTGCTGGGACGCTAGTCCACATAGCTAGATATCAGGGTAAGGTGAGCAATAATAATAATAACGATAATAAGACGCTAATTGTGGTGTTGTATGCGCAGGGATTACGGTGACACGAGATGAAGGTATATAGATGAGGGTTTCCTTGTTTGGATTATCCCCTCGAGGTACTAGTCTCGTGAAGCCGCAGTTTAAGCGTATACATTGCCCTTCCGTTTACAATATGTTGTGCTTATTTTACTTGCTGGTTGATTTCTCATGCTGTTGCACCGACTCTCATGTTCATGTTTCTTTTGCCACTCGGCTGTTACCTGCTCTACTTGTTTGGGAGGTCCTGACTTCCTTGAATTTGTATGTTCAGGTTCCGAACCTTGGATTGAGGTGGAGCCTTCTGTGGAAGACCAAGCCTTCCTTTCCGAGCAGGCTGATTAGTCTCGGTTGCTGTCGTCCCAGACCTTCCTTTTGGCTCGCGGGACCCTTCTTCAGCTCGTGAGCATCTTTGTAATTCTCTTGTAAATCGTACTTTTGAGTTTGGCTGTGATATATGGTGCATGTGATATGTAAATATATATCACTTTCTGTGATAACCTTGTACTTTGTACTTCTTGTGTTGGCATATGAATGGACGCTACGCTTTGTCGTACTCTGATTCTTGCTTGTACTGATGCTTAGCGTATATACGCGAGGGTATTTCTGACCTGCGTATGTACGTCGCAGTGACGTCCCCGTACCGTGGGATCGGGGCGTTACAGGTTGGTATCAGAGCCTAGGCTCTCACACCTATAGTACAATCAAGTAGCAAATTAATGGAATTTGCCATTGCCAACTACAATGTACAAGTTATCTTGTCCTTCTTGATTCCTTTCCTTGTGTCCTAAAATCCTTTCATCTTTCCAGTTTCCAGTCTCCCTTTTTACCAACATAAGTATGGATAGAAGGACGGGTCGTAGCAACTCCGGGCAAGCATCCAATGGACCCACAGGAGAGAATGTTGAGATTCTGAGGGTTATCCAGACTTTGATGGAGAACCAGCAACAGCAGACGGAACTCCTTCGGCAAGAATTGACAACTCCCAAAGAACAGAGGCCGGGGAACGTATCAGACTTTAGGAGGTTGCAGCCGGCGATATTCACGGGAGAAGAGAGACCACTTGATGCTGAACAATGGCTGATTGACACCACGGATCTGTTGAACGCAGCCCGGGTCCCAAAGGAAAATCAGGTGGAGGTTGCTAAGATTCAACTAAAGGATGTAGCCAGGACCTGGTGGCTAGCTGAGGAAGCAAGATTGGAGAAACCTGTCTCGTGGGACCAGTTCTCCCAGAGCTTCTATAATAGATTCTTTCCTGCCACCGCTCAGAAGGACATGGAGGAACAGTTCATCCGACTCCAGCAATGGAACCGGTCTGTGGATGAGTACGCCGCTGAGTTCTTGAGGCTGAGCCGCTTCGCCCCATATATGATAGCTGATGAAGAGAAGCGAGCGAGCAGATTCCAACAGGGTTTGCGAATGGACATTCAGATCCTCTTGATGCCCCAGCAGCTGAAAACGTATTCCCAAGTCCTCACCATAGCTCGGGAAGTTGAGCGAGGACTGGAGAAAGGGAAGACTAACATGATGAGGAACCAGGCCATGAAGAGGCCATTTCCACAAGCAGGGAGAGGAGGTCCATACAGAGCAGTGAGATTCCCAGCCATGAGACGACCATTTCGACCAGCCCCCTTTCCAGTAACCCAACCATACCTCTTTTGTGGTTATTGCCAGAAACCAGGCCACTCCCGACAGAATTGCCGTAGGGCAAATGGGTTATGCCTGGCATGTGGTTCCCGTGACCATTCAGTAGAAGTCTGCCCCCACAAGAGGATGGGGATAGCCAATCAAGCACTGCCAGCACTTCCAGGGCCAGATGGACAGAGGAACCAGGGACCAATGGTTAGGAGAGCCCTTCCCCCTCCCCCACAGCAAGTTATCCGCCCAGTCCAGAGGGGAGTTAGAGCTGCAGCAGGCCGTGGAAGAGGACGAGCTTACAACCTGACAGCGGAAGAGGCCGAAACTTCTGGAGAAGTGGTAACAGGTAAGATCAGGGTACACTCGAAGCCCGTTCTTGCCCTCTTTGATTCGGGTGCATCTCATTGTTACATATCTGATCGTTTTGTTGACTTGCATTACATACCTGTTAGAACTTTAGACCACCAATGGGAGATTAGTACAGGGAATGGAGTAGTCATAACTACTAAGGTTTGTATTGATTGCCCTGTAGAACTCTGTAACAGAACCTTGGCCATAGATATGCTCGTACTAGATACTAGAGGGTACGACATAATCTTAGGCATGACTTGGCTCAGCAAGTACCATGCGGTCATTGATTGCCGAAACAAGAAAGTCATTTTCAGGATACCGCTTCAGCCTGAGTTCCAATTTGAAGGAGAACGCAAACCTGCCAAAGAAAAAGCACAGATGACTGCTGGTGAGATCCAGAAAAAGAGAGTACCAGTTTGGAATGAGTTTCCAGAAGTATTTAAGGAAATCTCAGGGCTTCCACCCGATAGGGTAATTGAGTTCTCCATTGATACCCTCCCAGGTACAGTTCCGATATCCAAAGCTCCATATAGAATGGCACCCACAGAGTTGGAGATTTTAAAGAGACAGCTACAAGAATACTCTGACAAAGGATTGATTAGACCAAGTGCTTCACCATGGGGAGCTCCAGTGCTATTGGCCAACAAAAAGGACGGTGGTAAGCGGTTGTGTATAGATTACAGAGAATTAAACAAGGTTACCATCAAGAACAAGTATCCCTTACCAAGAATTGATGATCTGTTTGATCAGCTTCATGGGGCCCGTGTATTTTCAAAGTTGGATTTGCAATCAGGATATCACCAGCTAAGGGTAAAGAAAGAAGATATTCCAAAGACAGCATTCAGGACTCGTTATGGCCATTATGAATTTCTAGTTATGCCTTTCGGAGTCACCAATGCCCCTGCAGTTTTCATGGATTTGATGAACAGAGTGTTCTCATCATATTTGGATCAGTTTGTGGTTGTTTTTATAGATGACATCTTGATCTATTCGAAGAACGACAGAGAGCATGCAGATCACTTGAGAATAGTGTTACAGACTCTCCAACAGGAACAACTTCATGCTAAGCAAAGCAAATGTGATTTCTGGTTAAATAGTGTGGCCTTCCTTGGACACATAATTTCAGAAGAAGGAATTTCAGTAGACCCTAGTAAAATTCAGGCAGTAAAGGACTGGCCAATTCCAAGGACAGTAACAGAAATTAAGAGTTTTATTGGATTAGCCGGATATTATAGGCGCTTTGTCCAGGATTTTTCTAAGATTGCAGCCCCGTTAACGAAGCTCACACGGAAAGGAGAAAAATATATATGGACCGAGGAATGTACCGCAGCATTTGAACAATTAAAGGAAAGACTCATTACAGCTCCAGTCTTGAGGACTCCCTCAGGAAGAGGAGGGATGGTTATATACAGTGATGCATCCGGGAAAGGCCTAGGGTGTGTATTAATGCAGCATGGTCATGTCATAGCTTATGCATCCAGGCAACTGAAACCACATGAGAGGAATTACCCAACTCATGATTTAGAGCTGGCGGCGGTAATATTCGCATTGAAAATCTGGAGGCATTATCTTCTGGGAGACAAGGTGCTAGTCTACACTGATCACAAAAGTCTTAAGTATATCTTCACGCAGAAAGAATTGAACATGAGACAGAGACGGTGGCTTGAATTAATGGCAGACTATGATATCGACTTACAGTATCATCCGGGCAGAATCAATACAGTACCAGATGCATTGAGCAGGAAGCCAGAAAATAGAATGCTAGTCCAAATTACTCAACAGAAGGAGTTAATCCAAGACATCATAAGACTGGACTTAATGATAGTACAAGGAGTCGATAGGACAGGACAGTCGATGACCTTACAGATCCAGTCAACCCTGATGGATGAGATTAAAGAAGCTCAGAAAGAAGACCCTAGATTACAGAAATTCAGAGCTCAAATAGAAGCTGGATTGAGATCGGATATCCGCATCCATTCGGATAATGCACTGTATTTTGGTAACCGAATTTGTGTTCCCCAAGGAGAAGTCCGACAGAAAATTTTGGCAGAGGCACATAGTTCGGCCTATTCCATTCACCCGGGAGGAACTAAAATGTATCAGGACTTGAAGCAGAAGTTCTGGTGGAATGCCATGAAGAGGGAGATAGCCCAGTATGTGGCCAAGTGCTTAGTTTGTCAACAGATAAAGGCAGAGCACCAGAGAACAGCTGGACTTCTACAACCGTTGCCAATACCAGAATGGAAATGGGAACATATCACCATGGATTTTGTTACAGCTCTACCCCGCAGCCCTAAGGGTAATAATGCAGTATGGGTGATCGTTGACCGCCTCACAAAAGCAGCTCACTTTCTACCTTTCAGAGTAGGTCAGTCAACAGAAGTTCTTGCAGATAAGTATATGAGAGAAATTGTTCGTCTACATGGAGTTCCAGTTAGCATCGTATCAGACAGAGACTCAAGATTCCGATCACATTTCTGGGAAAGTCTCCAAGAAAGTTTAGGAACTCGTCTGGAATTCAGTACTTCATATCACCCCCAGACAGACGGACAATCGGAACGGACCATTCAAATCCTTGAAGACATGTTACGAGCCTGCATGATAGAATTTAAAGGGTCATGGGACGACTATATTCATTTGGTGGAGTTCTCTTATAATAACAGCTATCAGGCTAGTATTAGAATGGCACCATTTGAGGCATTGTATGGCAGAAAGTGCAGGTCGCCGATATGTTGGGACGAAGTCGGCGAAAGAAGACTTATGGGACCAGATATACTAGTTCAGACAACGGATAAAGTCCGAATTATCAGAGATCACCTCCGGGCAGCACAGAGCCGACAAAAGAGTTGGGCAGACACAAATAGAAGACCATTGGAATTCAGAACAGGTGACCATGTATTTTTGAAGATATCACCCACAAAAGGGGTAATCCGTTTCGGTACACGTGGAAAGCTCAGTCCGAGGTACATCGGCCCATTCGAGATTTTAGATCGTGTGGGAGATGTGGCTTACCGATTGGCACTACCGCCATCTTTGGAAGGAGTACACAACGTATTCCACGTATCACAGTTGAGGAGGTATGTCAAGGATGAGAGTCACATTCTGGATCACTCTGAACTGGAACTACAGCCTGATTTGTCTTACGAAGAGCAACCGATGGCCATCCTGGACAAAAGTATTAAAACTCTGAAGAATAAGGCCATACCATTGGTATTGGTTTCTTGGAATAGGCACGCACCAGGAGAGGCTACATGGGAAAGAGAGGACGTTATTCGTGAACGTTACCCCCATCTATTTGCAACTTAGTTGGTAAAACCCTTCTTCCTTTTCTTCTCTACCGTCATCTTCCCCTTCCTGAAATTTCGAGGACGAAATTTTTGTAAGGTGGATAGATTGTAACACCCCATTCCCAGAATACGTGCACAGTTACGTATCCTGATTTTTGAGCATATTTTCTTCTATTATTATTATATCTATTTTCTACTATCCTTACTCATATAGCAGTACTGCATGATTTGACCTATTTGGTATCCAGATTTGACTAATTTTAGTTTCAAATATTATTTTCTAATATTTTAGATTTTTCATGATTTTCTAGAATTTTTCGGAATTAAATTATAAATCTTCAAAATCGGTGTCGGCCAGTATCATTGGTTGATTCCAGGAATTTTAATTTGCTATTGGAATCAAATTTCTGGATTCCGCTTTCGCATTCCATCTTAGAGTTATGTTTTCTTCCTTCGGGCATTTTCTGGGAATTTTCTGATTTTATCAAAAATTCAGCCTTCCCGGTGTAGACACCGTTCACAGTGCATTCTAGGATTTTTATTTTGAAAATGAGATAGAATTTCTGAAAACCGATTTCACCAAAAATCGTTTTATAATATTTATGATTTTTGGGAATTTTTGGATAGCATTCCGAGATACTTCAATTTTTAGTCATTCCTGGAGTTTCCGGTATTTTCCCTGATATCGAGAACTTATCCAAGTTTTTCACTTCTCTCTCTTTCCATATTTTTCTCTCTCTTCCTCAAACGCGATCTTGGCCAGCCAGGTTCATCATTTAATGCAGCCACCCTCTCCATGCCACATTAAAAGCGTATGGGCTAATTCAACTCAAGTCCAATCACCCATGCCTTTTTTGTCTTGTTCTCTGCTCATGTTTTCCTTCTGAAACGCAGCTCTTGTTCCGCGTCTGGCTCTCTTGCCTGGACGCGGAAATTCCCTTACAAACGCAACCCTTTCTCTTTAAGTGAAAACGCAGGTTCCACTTTTTGATGGGATGGCAACATTATTATATACTTTTCAACTCCTTATAAAACCACCCCACATTCTCCTCTCTCTTTCATAATTACTTCTTCTTCTTCTCCTTGGTTTCCTGTGAACGAACCAGCAAGTTGGCAGCCATGGTGACTCATTTGGCTAGCCATTAGTCTCTCTCTCCACCTCCATTTTCACCACCAACACCACCACTTCTTTCTTCTCCATCTCCTCCACCATTCCAACAACAAAAACACCAACTCCAACCATCAATATCACCTTCTTCTTCCTCCTCTTTCCACCAAACAACCCATTACCTCCATTAACTTCACCACCATCTCCACCACCACCTGCACCACCGTAGCCTCCACCGAGCATACCACCTTCACCTCCTCGACAACCTCTTTCCGACGGACTATAGATTCGTCCCCCGTGGCATTATTTGCAAAAACTCACTTTGGCAAAATGCACTAGACTTGCACCATCAAAACTCTCCCCATCAACTTGTGAAGACCGGCCACTCCTTTCGGATTGGGGCCGTGTTCTTCTCCATTGACAGGACTCCTAGCCGGTGCCCTCCTTTTGGTTTGGGACCGAGCTTCATCACCGTAGATTTTTCGGTAATCGTTCGCGATTATTCTGGTGATCGTTTTGGTGATTAACTTGGCAAAGGATTCATCTTCCTCACTTGGCACTCTTGCTGGACCTCGGACGCGTTTTAGGCGAGTAATTCTACTCGCCAAGACTTGGACTTGATTCTTTAACTTGTAACATAACAACATACACAACTCTCAAACATCAGGACTCACTTTCTGTTCTGCACCTTGATTAGTCGACTGGCCCTTTTATTAGTCGACTAACCCCCTTACAAACGCAGCCTTGATTGTTTTGAAACGCACCCTACTAGTCGACTAATCCTCCTCCCTAGTCGACTAACTTTCCTGAAACGCGAATCTGGGAAACGCGCCTCTTGGAAACGCGGCCTTGTGGACGCGACCATGTGAGACGCGACCTTGAGAGACGCGCCCTTTTCTGAAACGCCGCCTACTCTTCCATCTTTTTTTGGCCAACTCTTTCTGGTGAAACGCGGACTTGTGGCAAGACGCGGATCTATGAAACGCGACTTCGTGAGACGCCGTTTTGCGAAACGCAGCAGACTAGTCGACTAATCCCTACCCTAGTCGACTAACCCTTTTTCTGAAAACGCTAATTTCCTGAAACGCCACCTTACCAGTCGACTTGCCCTTTTCCTATAGTCGACTAATCCTTTTTAGTAGTCGACTGATTTCCTCCCCTAGTCGACTAATTTCCTGATTTCCTTAATTAATCATTTTCTTGGGAATAAATCTTATGCTTGGAACATGCTTTATATATTGTTATTTCATGACAGGTTATTTGATGAATATCACCTCTTATCATGCTATCTATTGACACAAGGCATGATACACCTGACTCCTATAATTATCATTATAACGGGAATGATAATCGGACTTCATGATTTACCAACTTGATTACAAGATAGTACGAACCAGTACTCCGGATATACCAGTATTCCTGACATGTTCCTGCTCATTCCCGAAATCTGATAATTATTTAATATACCATAAAATGAGACAACTTACATCGGGTCGGGGGAAACATGCGGCTATCAATATGTGTTCGTGTTTACAGTGGTATTAGGTATGTTGTGCAACTGAATTTCCGGTCTGACCTGTGGGCCTCCAGGCGACCGAGGGGAGTGCTGGCTCCCTCATTCCTGGTACCATCATGATAAGGGCATACAATAAGACCCTCCTGTTTGCCTTGCGGCGGGTTCCGTCTCCAAGCAACGGAACAATCCTGGGCCGTGGTCCCGGGTATGCACGGGACCCACTGTAAACATAGTTCGTTGATACCCCCGCTAGTTTCCAATAACAACCTCGTTTTATTCGGATATGGATCTATGTGTGCTGGGACGCTAGTCCACATAGCTAGATATCAGGGTAAGGTGAGCAATAATAATAATAACGATAATAAGACGCTAATTGTGGTGTTATATGCGCAGGGATTACGGTGACACGAGATGAAGGTATATAGATGAGGGTTTCCTTGTTTGGATTATCCCCTCGAGGTACTAGTCTCGTGAAGCCGCAGTTTAAGCGTATACATTGCCCTTCCGTTTACAATATGTTGTGCTTATTTTACTTGCTGGTTGATTTCTCATGCTGTTGCACCGACTCTCATGTTCATGTTTCTTTTGCCACTCGGCTATTACCTGCTCTACTTGTTTGGGAGGTCCTGACTTCCTTGAATTTGTATGTTCAGGTTCCGAACCTTGGATTGAGGTGGAGCCTTCTGTGGAAGACCAAGCCTTCCTTTCCGAGCAGGCTGATTAGTCTCGGTTGCTGTCGTCCCAGACCTTCCTTTTGGCTCGCGGGACCCTTCTTCAGCTCGTGAGCATCTTTGTAATTCTCTTGTAAATCGTACTTTTGAGTTTGGCTGTGATATATGGTGCATGTGATATGTAAATATATATCACTTTCTGTGATAACCTTGTACTTTGTACTTCTTGTGTTGGC